>JAPMOB010243896.1:0-18494 GCA_029875015.1 Lepomis gibbosus | reverse complement strand
GGTGCGTTACTATGTATTGATTGAATAAACTGTGTAATCTGAACGCACCCCTGGCTCACACAGCTAGTGAGGAGGTGGGTTAATAACGAAGTAAGCGATTACGATTGGCTAAGGCAGAGTCATGTTTCATGGTAGCCAATCAGATCCAGTGTTTTTACACACATGCCAGCACACGCGACATACACACACACACACACACACACACAACGGTTAAACAGAGATTCGATGAAGCAGCTGAGATGGCGAGTCAGGAGCAATACGATGAAAAGTTGGCATTTTCAAGGTGGAGATATAAGCACTACTTCAAATTCATTGTGGTCAAAGGCAAGAACGTGCATGTGATGTGTACATTATGTCCAGGAGCGAAGACTTTGTCGACATCTGTTGTAAGCAACTCTAACTTAATGAAGCATCTCACAACGACACACGCATCTACAAAGCTAGTGGCCAAAAACGCCGATACCTCCACCACAGCTGATAGCTCGCCTTCCACTAGCAAAGAAGTACGCGGAGCAAAGTCCTCCAAGCAGCAAAAGCTAGATTTTTCTGCCTCACAACAAAAACCTATGATGACACAGGTGGAAGTCAACCGTATGATAGGCAGGTATGTTGTCAAAAGTATGTTGCCATTATCGACGGTGGAGGATGATTCATTCCGAGCCATTATTGCTAAAATACCTAAGAAACCAGGGGCCTGTACGCCATGCTCAAAGACCTTTGCTAAATACCTAGATGCTCAGTACGCCAAAATGAACACAGAGCTTAAAAAGAGTTTTGAAGAGTTGGACTTTTTGTCTACAACTGCAGATATTTGGACTGCGCACAACCGCAGCTACCTCGGCGTGACTGCCCACTGGTTAGATCCACACAGCCTAGAGCGAAAGAAAGCAGCCTTGGCTTGCAGACGTTTCAAGGGCCGTCATACGTATGACAGCATTGCTACTGAACTGATGAACATCCACTCATCTTTTAGTATTTCTAACAAAATCACAGCTACTGTCACAGACAATGGTTCGAATTTTGTGAAAGCCTTTAAAGTTTACCAGCCCGTTCAGGGTGATGACTCTGGGGAGGAGGATGATGATGATGATGTGGCTTTTGTCGCCCTTCATGATGTCTTACAAGACATAAATGTGGAAGAGGATGTTGTGACTTTGCCACCACACTACAGATGTGCATCGCACACAGCAAACTTTATTTCATGCTCTGATGTGGACAAGTGGCTACTTTCAAGGCCAGACATAAAAGCTGTGTACAGAAGTGCCACCTCCAAATGCACAGCATTGTGGAACAAGGCCAGCCGTTCCACAGTGGCTGTAGAGATCGCGGATGAAGTCCTTGAAAGGAAACTCCTTGTTCCATGTACGACTAGATGGAACTCCTTTCATGATGCCGTTGATCGTGTCTGTGAATTCCCAATCGCTGAGCTGAACACCATTTCCTACAATTTTGGGTTGAAGGCCATCACAGATCGAGAGTATCTGTTCCTCAGAGAATACTGCACAGTGATGAAGCCACTAACAGTAGCCCTTGACATTCTTCAGGGCGAAGACAACTGTTTCTATGGCACCCTCCTACCCACACTGGAGACATTGATCTCCAAGACCCTGGACCTGAAGACTGGCCTCCAAATCCTTGGTGACCTTCCAGAGGCTGTTGTCAAGGTAAGAGCTAGTATTTCTTCAAATACATACTCCCATACATGAAATATGTATTAATTATGAAATCAAAGTAAAATGAAATGTATATCTCTTAGCTCATAATGTGTAATGCTGTGTGTGTGTGTGTGTGTGTGTGTGTGTGTGTGTGTGTGTGTGTGTGTGTGTGTGTGTGTGTGTCTGTCTGTCTGTCTCATTTCAGGCAATCAAAAACAGATTTTCAGAGGTGCTGGAAAGCGAGACTGCCGTCTTGGCTGCGGTGACACTGCCCAGATTTAAACTAGATTGGCTGCGGACACAGGAAAGGAAGGACAACGTCAAGGCAAGTCTGCTTGCGGAGTGCCGGAAAAGTGCCCAAGATGAAGACCAGCCAACAGGTACCAACGCACCCACGCACCAATGCACCAATGCACCAATGCACCAACGGGCAGCCTCAGCACAGACTCAGGCATAGAGGATGAATTCTTTTCCTTTGAGGATGAGGAGGACACCTCTGTTTCTGTGGAAAACCAAGTCGCTGACTATTTAAAATCAGGAGCACAAGGGATGGACATTCTTAACGATTTCCCACTAATAAAGAAAATTTCACTCAAATACAATGCAGCCACTCCATCCAGTGCCCCAGTAGAGAGACTATTTAGCTTGGGGAAGCTGGTCTTCACCCCAAAGAGAAACAGGCTGACAGACAAGAGGTTTGAAATGCTGCTGCTTCTTAGGTACAATCAGTGGTTTGAAGGGTAGGATGGTTAGGCTACATGGGTTAGTCGGATACAAAACAGACACATGATGAATAGATGAGTGTTTTAGAAGGAGTGTTTGGATGGGTAGATGAATATCTAAGAGCTAAAGTTCAATCTTTAAAAGCACTTCATCTTGTTAAACTGTTTACTTTTTTAATGAAGATAAAGAAATACAGCAGCCTATGTCTTCCAGACTATTTATCTCAGGTTGTTAGAATTTGATTTATTTAATTTGCTACAGTTACTGCAAACACACTTTATATTATTTAACTGTTTACTTTTGAAAAAAATACTTGAAGTACAGAATGTCTACCAGACCAGTTGTCTGACATTGGGAGTTTGATTTATTTAATTAAGAATAAGACTACAAAGCTAAAAACACTTTTTTGTTGTTTAAAAGTTTACTTTTGTTGTGAACAAAACACTTGGAAATACAGGTTGTTTACTTGACCAGATGTCTCTCAGGTTGAGAGAGTTGGATTTAATTTGCTAGAGTTAAATGCACTTTATATGGTGTAACTGTTTACTTATCTTACAAAGATAATACTTGCAGTGCTGGATTAACCTCTTGCTGTCTGTTGACATTCAATAAATATAGAAAGTTAGGTACAAATGTCTGTTCTACTCATTTCAACTGACTTGTGAAAACTGCTCAAAAAATCCAAATTCTTTGACATATGGCAACTCTTTTTTTACAGTAACGCAAATAGTTACTTTCCCTAGTAATGAGTTACTTTTATTACAGAGTAATTCAGTTACTAACTCAATTACTTTTGGGAACAAGTAGTGAGTAACTATAACTAATTACTTTTTTAAAGTAACGTTCCCAACACTGCCCGCAAGGAACCGCAACGTGAATGCCGTTGTTGGCGCTGCCTCACTTCAGCTGGAAATGTACAGTGAGTAATGAACAGCTTCTCAAGTTTAAAGCTAAGCTACCCTCTGTCAGTAGTTTGAAAATTTAAAGGACAATGTTAGTGCTTACTTTTCTTTATTCAACAACATCAAAAAAGTTTGTAATATTTTATCTAAGGCTCTTTTGTTCTCTTTAGTATCGGGAAGTAGACCAGTTACACATCGCAACAGAATCATTGATGCAATGTTAGGAATACTGAGCACTGTCGTTGAACAGCCAATCCTCAAAGACTTTAGTGTCTCTGTGGCAATTGGACTGGAGGTGGACAAGACAAAAGATGCTTCTATTCAGAAGCAGCATGATGTTCACATTAGGTATAATTTTATTTAGAGAATGTCTACATTTAAGGAACGAAATGTCTTTATTATGTTGAATATGTCTCTTTGTTTATCAGATACATGGACACAGACAGTTTCTGGACTTGGTCACAGTCAGTGCTAGCAAAGCAGTAAGGGAAGTTCTCACAAAAGAAAACAAAAAACGTTCCCAACCTGAAAAAATATGGTCTGGGGACATCAAGTACCAACTATTTACAGGTTAAAAACTACATAATGATAGAAAACATGCTTGTCCTGAAGCAAGGGGAGTGAATGGGATGGCACGACACCTTCCCATGGTTAGTGCCAGTTGCGTGTGCTGCACACCGCCTCGCCCTGTGCTGTAGGGTCGCTTCAGGAGTGGCTTAAATTGACTCCTTCCGGCACCTTTTACAGCAATCACACCTTTATTTCAGGAACCGTGCTAATCACACAGCTGTACTCCAGGCTGCAGCACAGTGATTGGGCCTGGATACCCTCAAAGTGCGAGTAATGTAAAGATAACAATATCTATTCCACATCTGAGGGCACCTGATATTTGACTTAATTTACTTTCATGTCATCCCTCTAAATAATTTTAGGACGTGAAGGACACACACTGGCTATCGCAAGCCACAGCCACTTCCAACCAGCAGCAGAACCTGAGCGCTGTCCTGCAGCCATGGTCAAGAAGACTGAACTCAAGAAATTCCCAACAGCCAAGAGGCAGGGTAGGATAGG
This sequence comes from Lepomis gibbosus, assembly GCA_029875015.1. NCBI lineage: Eukaryota > Metazoa > Chordata > Actinopteri > Centrarchiformes > Centrarchidae > Lepomis > Lepomis gibbosus. The sequence goes on along the minus strand of JAPMOB010243896.1, from coordinate 14,143 downwards.
AAGCTTATAAAAGTAGGAGAGATGGAATAGAGGTGACTGAGATGAAGCAGCGAGGTTGGGAGGGCTGCCGTTGTGAATGATGGGGAGAGTGGAGGTAGCGGGAAGATGTATGGGCTGGAGACCTTTTGGATTGCTTTATATGATTTGTGTAATGTTTTCTATGTCTATGAGTGGTTGTTGGAATACATTTTTTGCTCAATAAATGTCAGCTGTTGTAAAGATTATACTATTATGTTCAATAAAAGAGTATTTTCCTAAATCTTGAGACACCTCATATGTAAGCTAGACAGACTTCTTCCCTGCTTAGTACACAAATGCACTTTATCTACTTAGGCCTCAAGCCTTTGTGGTGCTGGCAAACACATAGAAACCTTCCGGCAGGGCGTGTTTTGCGAGCGCACAAGAAATATCTCATGTGCGTGAAAAAAAGCTTCACCTCGACTGCTACAACTCCGTCCAAAGGGAAACACTGGAAGGTTTGTTGAGACAGAATGTGAAGGAACTTTTCGCCTCACACCCAGCTAGTGTCACAGGGGTGACGAAGGCATGTGAGTATTTGTTTGAATGTCAGCTCCTTTAAAAGGGAGCAGAACAGGGAGGAAAAACAGAGGACTGAGAACAGGGGAACTGGGGAGGTAACGTCGAGGGGACAAGAGGCTGGCCGTGCTGCTGAGGAGCGAAACTTTTAGACTTGTGAAACAAACTTTGAATGAAATAGCCTATCGCCGCAGAAGAACTCTATGTCCTTTCTCAAGTTGCCTACATATTTGTTTGTTTTGTGTGGGTTTGATGTACTTAAATTTAATTTCTTCATTTTGAATGCGTGTTAGTTGTGTTGTGGATGATTATCAATGTTGGACAAGCTACTTGGAAAATGTAGTGAACTAAGCTACTAGCTAGTTTGCATTAAATGAAGCTTCACTAGACAGAAGCTACCCCCCAGTGAAATGTAGCAAGCAAAGCTAGATCCTTCAGCTTGGGAAAATGTAGCGTGTGTGGAAGCTCACGCGTTACTTGGCCAATAAAAGAGCTTTGTTACTGAAAAGCTTTTTGATTTGGAAAACTTAGAAACGTAGTTAAACTAGTAACAGCGCTATGTCATGATTTACTCATAAAGAACAATGTTAACTTAAACCTAGCCAGCTGGCAACATGCAAGTCAGACACAATAGTTTGACATGTGACGTCACATTCTAACATCTGACAGGAACAGGTTAAATAAACGAGACAAGCTCAATTATTGGCATCACGCAGGACTATGTTGAGCAGGTGGCAGAGGTAAGGATCCAGAGAAAAATGGACAGTAACATGACCACCCACTCAATGCCTTAGAGGTGTTTCTAAAGAGTACCTTCAGTGGTAGGGTGATCCCACCAAAATGTAAGACAGAACGGCATTGTATGTCTTTCCTGCCTGCTGCCTTTAGGCTCTTAAATTGACATTAACTGAGGAATTCATTGTAGCCTGATATTTTAGAAACAGCATGATAAGATCTTTGTCTTTAGTGCAATAACTTTCTGTGATTTGGGCTTATTTTATTCGCTTTTATTCTTGTATTGTTATTTATTTCCATCTATGGGTTTAGGTATATTATAGCTTCTTTGTCTTACTGTTCACTTTTTATTACAAATTATTTTGTCTATTTATTTTTAGACTTTTATTTATGACAAATGGGCTTTAAGGATTGAGCTGTCTATGTGTGAGAACTGAATTTGGTTGCTGCCACTGCAACAGATTTAAATTTCCTGCAAAGGATCAAATAAAGTATCTATCTATCTATCTATCTATCTATCTATCTATCTATCTATCTATCTATCTATCTATCTATCTATCTATCTATCTATCTATCTATCTATCTATCTATCTATCTATCTATCTATCTATCTATCTATCTATCTATTCCAAGTGACCGACCGCTGCTTGCAAAGGCATCTAATATAAAAAGGAAAATTTAACTAAATTTGGGTTGGGTTCTGCTGGGGAACAAGCTGCACCAAACAACAGACGAGACTCAGACCACTAGTTATTAATTTAAAACCCAACCTTTCTTAAATGAATTAAAACACAGGGTGAAAGACATAGTTAAGATCGATCACTATAAAAGGGCCCTAAAATGTCCTATATAAAACATTCAGTGCGGTTCTGAGGCTGTTCCTACTAAATCAATTTTCCAAGTCCACGTAGTCACTGTCCATGCGCCATATCCTGCAGTCCGCCGATTCTCCGTCTCCTGTCGGTTGATTATTAGTTCTCAATCCTGCTCTAAACGTGTTCTAATATTGACCGACAGCAGCCCTGAACAACAGACTGCTCGTGTCAGTTACAGAGTCAAGCACACTTCCCTCTCCACAGTAATTATAATCTTAATAATCCAACTACGGTAGTTGCAACTAAATGGTGCTGCAAGTAGTCTATGCCACCAAGCTTTTGGCCCCACCTGTTTCACAAGGACAAGTAGATGAACTTTAAAGTGCCACTTCGTGTGTGACCAGATCTTAATACAGGACTGAAACTAAAAATATCATCAATGCTTGAAGAAGCTTTCAGCGATGATTTCAACAGCATGCACAGCCACAATTTTCAGGCTCCTGACTCATAAGATGTGCCAGTGTGATCATGTGCCTCAGTCCCAGTTTCTGCTGCCAATACTGTTTCAACACCTTTTATAAAAGGAAACATTCTCTCCACCTCCAAACAAGTCCTCATTCATCACTCTGCCTGCTCTGGTGTTGTTTTTGTCCTCTATGTCAATGTGGATGATACAGAAATGGTATAATTGAACAAGTCTTGGCTGGCCACAGGACAGGCTAACCAAGCATATGTTTTGGCCATCCTTTATCCAAGTCTCATCTCCTTGTCTTGACTTTGCACTGACATAAAACAAAAGACTGCCCAATCCTCTTCAAAACAGAGTAGAATCAAAAGAAACCCAAGATTACTCTGCCATGCTATGTTACAATAAGCCCCAGTTAGAATCATTTGCTACCAAATAATACTGAAAGACTGCAGCTCTAATTCTTTTTCTTTTTAGGGCAACACAAAATATACCAAAAAGTTTTACAGTGTTTAGCATAATGATAGGCAACACAGATCTCATGTGGCTTCATTGATACTATGCAAGTCTTCTTTCTCTAGCTCTACGCAATGAGGTCTCAACTTGAAAGCTCTGCAGCTCAAAAGTAGTGAACTAACATATAGACGATGGGCTTTGACATGATAATGAATTCACATGGCACAAGCACAGCGTTAAATTTTCTTTGTGTGTTGAGGAGCAAAGGAGGGATGGGTAGTAAAGGCTGGAGCAAAATAAAAGATTATCAATGCGTGCTCAGAGATTGACGCTCCTTAACTTGTTAGACATGTGAAGTGGACTGATCATGTTATCTGTATAAAAGAGGGTTTTTTCCCTAAGAAAGCTGGGTTAGGAACTGAGCTGTTCTCAGCAGCATTGTGCAGCTTTTAAAGCTCTTAGAATTATAATTCCCTTAAGGGATTTCACACAAAACAATGTGCTCAAGGATACCTCCCACACACACACATTCACACACTCTGTACATTTGCTTTGTAATTGTTTAATTGCAAATCTGCCTTCTCTGTATACTGTACCCTTCTTAAAGAATTAGAGAGCTGGAGAGTGCCATTATCGCTGTATTGACTGGTTGTATTGAATCCTCATTACCAGGCACGCAGCCAGGTGGAGTACAGTATGATTCTTACTGTTGGTGGATAAGAGCAAGCCAAGAGCATTTACAGCAGGTGTGTTACTGCTGTACTTTATGGATTGTCATGGTTAATTTACTTACGACAACTTGGAATAGACTTTCCATCTATGAGTACTAACACATCTGACAAAAAATACTTGCTGACACGTATTAAGTGTTAAGTTATGTAGGACTTTAGTAAGAGGCAGCTAAACTAAAGGTGAATTGATTTTTTTTTTTCATAGCAGAAATACCGACTTGTCAAACTTAGGGATAACTCAGAATTTGTAATTTCTGCATTGCAATAACTTTTGGAAGTGACCTAACCTTAATGCCATTAGCTTAATGTCTGCTTTTCCTGCCAGGACAAGTCAAAATGTTGTTAAAAATGTAAAATTAATTAATTAATTAAAAAAATCAATAAAATAATAATAATAATAATAATAATAAAGGCCTGAATATTCCCAGCAAATATGAGAAGTCTGTTAGACGTGCAGATCATGCCTATATATAGAATGTAATTCATTCAGCATATTTATTATTTTTGGAAAGCGAGTGTGTGTGTGAGAGAGAGAGAGAGAGAGAGAGAATGAGAGTATGTTGTGCCACAGGCAAGTGAAATTAAATTAGATTACCATCTAAAATCTTTAAACAAATAAAATAGGAAATACTTAATAAAAATGAAAATCAAAAACTGCCACACAGGAAATACTTAATGTTTAAATAACGCAGCTAAACTCTGTGCACATATGCTGTAATCTAAACTAGATCCTGTTATACATACATCACTAAGGTAGGTGGCAGTATATGCACTAGCATTGCATTCTCGCCAAAACCCTTACAGATTTAGAAAAAGAATCGTGGAGCGCCGGATCCGCTTTGAACAGGACGTGACTGTTGAAATTAAGTCACTACTAGTTAAACAAAGTTAAGGTCAACTGAGTATTTAGTTAGTAGTTATTTAGGTATGTTTTTGAAGTGTTACAATATTTGTTAACCAACTATTAGGTCTAGTTAACTCACCATCTTAACAAGAACCGCTACTGGTGACGATTTCGTCCGACAATACGGTCTTAACGAGGCTATACATTAGTTGGCTTACGTTAGCTAGATGATGCTATCAAATGAAACTACATGTTATAAAAGTGGTACCAACCAGTTTATACTAGCTTGTCAGGAAGAGGGCAAACATTTTAGCAAAGTAAAAACTGGCATGGCCATTTTCAGAGACGTTTTGTAGAGGAGACACGCTACTGAATCACATCCTTAATACAACTCTATGGGGAAGTAACAGCAAAGATAGCCTTTATCTTGCTCCTCCCAAGCCAATTGTCTTCTTTTAACAGCTAAGCAGAAAACATATTTAAACCAATTGTGTGGTTCCACTGGTGTAAGGGTTTGTTTTACTTCGACTGCATGCGTGGTAGTAGTGATGCATGCTTAGTAGAACTTAAACCGGCCGGGGAAAACGCTTTTTAAACCTTATTTTGGGGCAAAGTCGTCAAAAACTTTCAGGAATTTTTATTAGATTTACTAGTGATTCTATTCATTATGTCCTGGCAACCACTGAAATCGCTAACAATTTAGGGAATGGGTATACATCCAAAAAAAATGAAATAATTTACAATGGTGGAAAGCAGCAGATAATATAAGTAACAATCTGAAAAAAAGATTTCCCAAGCCCACCGAACCGCAACCCTTCCTCACCATGACTACACCTCGATATCCTGTCCATGAATATCACAAACAGGATTGGTGACAAAGCGCAGCCCTGGCGAAGGCCAACCCTCAACAGGATAGAGTCTGACTTACTGCCAAGTACTCGGACACAGCTCTCGCTATGTATGTATAGAGATTGGATAGCCCTGAGAAGGGCCCCCCTTACCCCATACTCCCGCAGCTCCTCCCACAGTATCTCCCTGGGGACCCGGTCATACGCCTTCTCCAGATCTACAAAGCACATGTAGACTGGATGGGCATACTCCCAGGCACACTCCAAGATCCTTGTGAGAGTAAAGAGCAGGTCCATTGTTACACGACCAGGACAAAAAACGCATTGTTCCTCTTTGATTCGAGGTTTGACTATCGGCCGAACCCTCCGTTCCAGCACCTTGGAGTAGACTTTACTGGGGAGGCTGAGATGTATGATACCCCTGTAATTGGCACACACTCTCTGGTCCCCCTTTTTGAACAGGGGAACCAGGTCTGCCACTCCTTGGGCACTGTCCCCGACTTCCACGCAATGTTAAAGAGATGTGTCATCCAAGACAGCCCCTTCACACCCAAGGCTCTTCTGGGCGGATCTCATTAATTACTGGGGCTTTGCCACTGTGGAGTTTTTTGACTACCTCAGTAACTTCCACCAGGAAATTGACAAGAAACCCCAGTCAGATTTAGGAGTTCCTCAAAGTGTTCCTTCCACTGCCCAATTACCTCCCCAGTTGAGGTCAACAGGGTCCCATTCTTACTGTACACAGCTTGGACGGTTCCCTGCTTCCCCCTCCTGAGGTGGCAGACAGTTCTCCAGAAGCACTTTGGTGCCGACTGAAAGTCCTTCTCCATGTCTTCTCCGAACTTCTCCCACACACGCTGCTTTGCATCTGCCACAGCAGAGGCTGCAGCCCTTCGGCCGCCTCCAGAGTCCTCCGAGACAGCAAATCCCAGAAGGCCTCCTTCTTCAGTCGGATGGCTTACCTGACCACCAGTGTCCACCATGGTGTTCGAGGGTTACCGCCCCTTGAAGCACCTATGACCTTGAGACCACAGCTTCCCGCTGCGGCTTCAGCAATAGAAGCTTTGAACATTGCCCACTCATGTTCAATGTCCCCAACCTCCACAGGGATGCCAGAAAAGCTCCGCCAGAGGTTTGAATTGAAGATCTCACAGACAGGGACAGTTTTTTCATCAGGCGTCTTCAGTCCCTTTCATTCCTACCCTCACCTATGGTCATGAAGGCTGGGGAATGACCGAAAGAACAAGATCGCGGGTACAAGCAGCTGAAATGGGTTTCCTCAGGCAAATGGCTGGTGTCTCCCTTAGAGATAGGGTGAGAAGCTCTGCCATCCGCGAGAAGCTCAGAGTAGAGCCGCTGCTCCTTTGCGTCGAAAATAGCCAGATGAGGTGGTTTGGGCTCCTGGACGCCTCCCTAGGGAGGTGTTCCAGGCACTTCCAGCTGGGAGGAATCCTCGGGGAAGACCCAGGACTAGGTGGAGAGATTATATCTACACACTAGCATGGGAACGCCTCGGGATCCCCCAGTCAGAGCTGGTTAATGTGGCTTGGGAAAGAGAAGTTTGGGGTCCCCTGCTGAAGCGGACGAAGATGGATGGATGGATAAAATGGACTCAACTTCCACTGACTTTACAAAAATATTACAGTCTACAGTTCAGAAGTTCACAATCTTCAGTTTGTTACCATGTGTTACATGTTTCTGTCTTTTCTTATGTTGTCAGACAGACTGTCAGTGCAAAGTAGCACTTGTGTATGCTTTATACATATACATATAATTTTTCCCCATATTTCAGCATCAAAGTGAATGCGCTCCAGGTGACAAGTCATTGTCACACTTCACAAAAAAGTCACACCATGGCATTCTCGCTATCCGCATCTGTCCAGTAAGTCATTGCCACTTTTCTGTCGGGAGATTTATCTAATTGGGGAGCATTGGGATTGATGACAAAGCCACCAATGTAGACTGGGCTGCAGCAACTGGCTCGAGCTCCAGGTCTCTTTATTGTTTTGGTTTACACGGTCTTCTTTAGCATGCTGCTGGCAAGCTGCTTGAAGTTTGCTTTCCTGGTGTTTACTCTCTTGAAAGGGGATGAAGTAAGACGAGGAACGCGGACACGATGCCAGATGTTGTTGCTGCTCTGCTGTCTAGTCTCTTTCTCTATTGCCTTTGCTTCAGACTTTGAGACCATCATGTCATTGTAGCATTCCATCTGGTCTTTTGTTAAAACTGTAGAGAAACTGCTTGGCTGTTGTGGCGATGGGAAAACTGGGAAATCATCAATAGGGTTGGATTGATTTGGCCAAGTGTTGTCCAATAGTGGGAGCTACACACACATGCACACACAAAGAAAAGATTATAGAAATCTGTAAATAATATACATTGTGTTTCTGTTTTGTGTTACAATAATATTATTTTTAATAATTTCATTCTTATGTTTTCAGAATGCACCAAAGAACAGCCCAAGATGACAGAAACACAAGAGGAATTGGAAGAATTAAAGACTCTTTTTGCTCAAAAAGAAAAGGAAAATTAATCACTGAGGGAGAATCTGCATGTTTGTACTGCAAAACCAGACTTCCCCCAACTACAAGTCCGCCAACACACTTAAGTCTCTGATATGCTGTGATCCCCGTGGCTCCATTATGTTTGTATTCACACTTTACACAGGAGCAATTTCTGACCAAGAGATATTTAAACAATGCAAAATCAAAGATTAACTGAAAGGTCTGCTTCACATTTACATTTACATTTACTAATTTGGCAGTGTGGCTACGAGAGGTGATGGACTCACGGTGGAAAAGGGGCTTCTTATTAGGAAAGATGTGGAGGAGCTTGGCCCCTTCAAAAGCCAGTCCCAGCTGTAGAGATGACAAAGAAAATAGCTAAACACCGGGTGCATGAAGAAAGAACAATAGCCAAAGTCAAGAAATTTAAGATCTGGTGGGATCCCTAATTCCAGGTTACTACACAGGTTACTATAATGAATATTCATTTTGTTATATCATATAGTATAATGAATGTTACCAGCCTATATAGGATAAATAAATAAATAACAGAAGCCTAGACAGACAGAGAGACAGAGACTTCATTGCTCATTATGTGGTCAACACTTTCTCTCACACACAGCAGCACACTACTTGCTCCAGATGTGTGTCATACGGCAACAAAGTTTAAATTTCAAAAGCCTGAAATAAACCAACAAAGACTACTGCTCAAGGAGAGAACGCAAATCTGCCTTTATGATATCATATTAATTATTAATCATGTTGTAATGATATTCATGCATTGTGCAGCGTAGTTCATTTGGAAAATGAACTAGCCCGTTTATCTTATTAATGTAATTAATAATTTCAATAAAAATACATATATGATTAAAAATAATGGTTGTAGGTAAATGAATTACTGACCCCCCACAGATGCATGATTTTACTGCTTCCATAAGAGCTCAGAATCTCCTTATGGACCGTAACTTGAACCCTGCTGGACTGTATGGACTATCAAACTGTAAAATCTGTAAAAATGAACACACATGCAATCCAATCCAACGTGTATGCAAAGCTAAGCCCACCACTGGGCTTAGCTTTGGCTACCTGAAACTAAGGAAAGGGCTATACAGATGTTTTTCTATATTTTGGCTCTGGACGGAACAGTATCATCCATCATGATGGTGAAAATGGCTGACCTTGAGCCACGTGCCAAGTGGGTACCCCCCCACCCCTGTCATCAAGGCATTTAAATGTGCAACAAACCATTACAACACAAAACACCAGTCATAAGCTGAAATGTGTAGCCTACTCACACACACAGCTTTGCATACATGCGTAGGTTCTGCCATCCTGCTGTAGGCCTATGTGTACAGCACTGCGGTTCATTGGGCTCTTTTGGGGCCAAATTTCTTTTTAGTTTTGATACATCTGTATAGTTTTGAAATACAAGTTTATATAAATATTCTTTTAGCAGATTTACCTATTGTTATCATTTCTATTCGTTTGGGTCAGTTATTAACTATAGGTCAAATCTAACTGCTAGTAAAAACTTGAGAGACTAGGCTGGGGCCAAGGGGCCGCTGCTTTGAGTAGCTCCTCCTCTAACACACGTTATGTCACTCCAAACTTTTAATATAACTTGAGAGCCCTGATGTATGTATGTATGTCCTTTGATTTTTTTTCCTCGGCAACCATTCATCCAGTTGACTTCACACTTGCAGGTATATTGCTAAGGATCAAAAGAAGTGCAGTGGCGAGTGTGAGCGCTTTAGATATACAGTAGATATTTATTAGCCCCTTGATGTCTGAATTTCTTTACAATTATATAATGAAATTATTTATTGTGTGTTTGCTTTCAAGCTGATGCTACATTAAGTTGAGATTGTTAATATTTGTCTATAGCATGTAGAATATATATAAACTTATGTATGATGCAAATTAGTGACAACAGGCATAAATGGTGATCAAAAGGTTTCTAGGTACGTATTGAATATGCACAAACTGGCATTGGGGGAATACGCTATTGCGGCTGCAGTCTGAATGGAAGCGGTGTGATGCAAATTCGCAACAGTTGGATTTAAAGGGTTAGTAGTGCATTGTAAGCCAGAAGTACACACTGTGTAGTGTATTGAGAAGGACCCCTATGATCTGTTAAACCAGCAAATGGCATGCTGGGTACAGTTTGCTCTCCCTTGTTCTCTACAGTACATTCAGGAACAAAGGAAGAAAGAGAGACCAGAGATGTAACACTAGCAAAGTCCTCTAAGTTTCCCTATGGTTTTATGACCACACCTGGATGAGATGCAACAGAGTTGTGATTTAAGTTTTCCATCTTGATAATTCTCTACATACTCTGGATGCAGTATTACTGCAGGGGCTGGCTGAGTGAAATGGAGTGGATTTGAAAACATCTATAGGCTGACGTGTGTAAAGTTTTATTCCTGTCCAAGTATCAACGAATGTTTATTGGCGTTCAGCTGCTCATTCCACACTTGGCTCTCGCGCATCAGTGGTAACGTGTTAGGCAGTAATACTGAATATTACTTTTCCCAGTAAAGAGTAATGTAACGGATTGCTATTTCCTCACTCAGCTGTTGGCCTAAATGCCTAAATGCCAAAGGAAGACTGGATAGAGAGAGGTATTTTCGTCAGCAGTAAGTAACGTCATAGCACTTATCGTGTCACAGTCTAAGATACAAAGAACATTGTCGTCCATTGTAAAGTTTGTGCGACCAGCAAAAATTTTTCAATCGCAATTCTACATCTATAGGCTACTTAATTAAAGCTTTAGCTAATGCAGCACAGCAACGTGAAACTCAGCATTCTTCCTGAGTTTCACGTTCGGCTGCTGCGGCCAGTGATGCTTGGACTCGTTGGGAGAGAGTGGCATTATACAGGGGCTCCCCCAGAACATTTTCCCAGGGGTGGCCAGATGGGGCCACTGAAAATCCTGGGGTGGCACACTAAACCAAAAGCCATAACTGAAGGAATTGTATTATGCAGTATATAGACAAGTTTAAAACTACATAAAATATGAGTTAAAGAATCACAGACTGAATTATTTGGATTTTTTTATTTTATAGTTAAAATTGTCTAATGTCTGTAGACTAAAACCAGTTTAGTAAACATTCCATAAAAATCCTGTTTGATGTGTTATCTAAAACATTTATTGGAAACAAGCCTACTCAAGGTTACGACATCATGGAGCATAAATATTTTCCTTTAAATTCAAATTGAAATATAAATATACGATATGTGTCTGTATAGAGTTGTGTAATTATTTGTTTACATACTGAGTTTGGTTTTATTCATTGTTATTATACAACTCATAAACAACTTATAAACAACTACGATAGTTATTCTTGAAATATCCCACTTTTTAACAACTCATTTGACCAGTGTCATATTTACATGTAAAAATGGTGGCGCACCAACCATTTCAAAACATATACCAGTAAAACTACAATACTCTCTCTTGCTGCTGTGTTTTTTAACCTGTCAAAGAACAGCACGGCTCCACCAAACATTTAATGAGAGAGAGAGAGAGAGAGAGAGGAGTGCATTGATACAAGTTACAGTATCAATGTCAAAACTATATTATGGAATGGAATATTCACGCCAACACAACCAAGCTCAGAACAAAATAGCCTACAGTACCATAAGCAAAGAGCAGTGAGCTCAACACCACTGAAGTCAAGGATGATGAAAGTGGCTATATGACAACAACATCATGACAACAACAGTAATACCTAGCCTACTCTCAACCGATCCAGCATAACAGTTTGCCCATGCAGGGACCAGCAGCACATTCAGGATGATAACCCACCACAGAAAGGCGGCCCGGCGGTTTTTCCTCCGGGCAAATTTCTGCATGACTCTGAAGTTTTTCAGACAGCCGGCCGACTCGTGCCCCCGCAGTGTTTGCTGTGGTGCTCAGTGGAGCGCCTGTTGCAATGTTTACCCTTCTAAGTAACGTTGAGCCCAGTTTCACAGCATCCTCCAGTAGACTCCCGCTTTTCTCACGTTTTGCAATCCTTTCAGAAAGATGAAGATGAAAACAGGCACTGGACGGTCTCCCTCGAAGCATAACGTTAACAGCCGGTCACATGCGGCGCTGTCAGGGCTCCAGTGTTCGTACGCTTAGCTTGCTGTTAGCAATGTTGCAGACTCATATTTCTCATAGACAGTACAATGCACATAACTGTTTAACAGTTTGACAAACTCATTATAAACTGGTTACTAACTGTCTCTGTACATTAATTAAATGACACTTTTCTTTGTTCTAGTTGCTGCCTCCACAGAAAACACACACGCACCGGTGTACTCCGCTCTGCTGTTTTGATTATTGCTTGTTATAGGCTATCTAATGTTTAGGCTATTTTGACTTTGTTGTTGGTTGATCACTCGTATAGCCTTTATACACTTTTCTGTACGAATGGTTCCTCCTTATGTTAAAGGTTTTGGCACGTTATAAATAAATTTTTTGTGAATGGTTGTGACGGGGTTTACTAGGCCGTTTCAGACGGCTTTGATCCGCGGGGTCACTCTGCGCTCTTCATCGACAGGCATACAAGCACTCCACGAGGTAACCATGCAATGGCTTCTGTGTAACTGCCGCAATCCCCACTGCAACACATCCACCAAATAACTTATTGTCATTGGTCCTGCTTTACCATCCATATGTTATAATAGAGCTGCTGCCAGTGTGATGGGAGGGTAGGGGTCTCTCAGTATATTTTCCTGCTTTTTTGCTCTTTGCCAATCAGCTAATATATCTGTCTATATTGTTTGGAAAAGCAGATCTCAAGTAAGCTGCAAGCAGCAACACCAGAGTCCATGCCTGATCCGAACATGCATGTTTTGAAATCGCACTGCAGTAGAACACATAATGCGATTAACTATTTGTCTTTTTTGTTCATTTTAATCCACTAATATGGCAAAAGCCTAATAAATATTTGTTTAAAACTGTACCTACCTAATGTAATGAAAAAGTGAAAAAGTGGTTCAAGACAGTTAGTTAATTTCACAGGATGCTTGATTTTATTTTCAAATGTTAATATGCAACAGACATGGTTCCATCTAAAAGAAATTATGCAAATTATCTAATTATAAAAGCTGTATGGAAGCAAAAAATACTTTATTAATTAAAACATTGCTTAAAATGTTTTACATTAACTTGAGGTGTTTCAAGAGTTTATGCAGCAAATAGGCAGTGGAAACTCGTTTGTCGAATAAATAATGTTTCGACATAAATGTTCGGTCCAATTAAATTCCACAAAAATTGCACAACAAATAAATTAAAGCTGCAAGCAGCGTTGGGCTGGCCCTAGCGCTGTGACGCACATCGGGGCGTGACGTGGCCGCACTGCAGCGGCCAGATGTCGGGAGACACGCCATGAATTGTTTCCTGTGTCCCCTGGGTGGCACTAGGCAACACCCCACATTTTTGCCAGAAATAGCTTACTTCCTGTTACCAGTGGGTGGCACAATGACGTTGAGTGAATATTTTCATGTAGATGTGTTCAGCATGGGACTGTTATGAACCATGTAGAGTTTGGTACAGATCTGAGCATGAAGTTATAATAGCTTCCTGTTTCATGGCAAACTGTTTGATGGCACGCCACAGACACTCCCATGGATGATTACTCACAGATAGAACAACTTGTCATCGTCAATGCCTTTAGAACGCACAGTAGAAAATTGAAGATTATCCGATTAATTCCCCTGGAGGAGTTTGTTAAAGTACGGACGTTGTAAAAGGCCATAAATGGGCTGAAATTGCACATTCAAATCAAAATGGCTAACTTCATGTCTGTTTTCAAGTTTGGCTCCAAGAGACTTTTTTGTGCATCTAGGGATGATACATGTATCACAAAAGTTTTGTGCATGTTGGTGATTCAGTGCACGTGGGCTGCATCGTTCACGGGACACTTCCTGATACCAGCATGTGGCGCTATGAGATTCAGTGAATTTTTACCTGTATGGGTATGGGTTCTTGAGGCTTTTTTGTGTGTCTTGACATGATACCTGTCCCCACAGAATTTTGTGCATGTCGGTTGAACTAGCCGCGGGGGCTAATTTTTTCCAATTTTGTAGGTGGCTCTATGGAGCCATTTTGCCACGCCCATATGCGAGACCTTAAAAATGTCACGCTGTGGGCGTGTCTTATCTGTTTAGTTTCATTATTCTGTTATTTAGTCTGTTTTGGTTCCATGTCCTGTTTTC
>JAPMOB010243890.1:0-27578 GCA_029875015.1 Lepomis gibbosus | reverse complement strand
CCCCATCTCCGGGCAGGAGATGAGAAGCACCTGTAAATCTGTCAGCCTACCTACCACGAGTCCAAACTGGTGGAATGAAATGAAGACAGAAAGAAGACAGGCAGAGAAGCAAACTAGGAGAGGCAAAAACAGACATAGATAGAGGCAGAGAATGACAGACGAGAAAAGACAAAAAATATATCAGGATTGACTGAATTGAAAACAAACTGGCTGCAATTCTGACAGAGAATCTAGAAAAGAAAATGGGAGATAATTATGAGGAATGAAATACGGATTGTTGGATTGAAAAGAACAATGAATAAAAGAGAGTAAAATGTTTCAGTAAAGGTCCAAAACACTCTCCCTCATTGTCTCTTTCCCTCCTCTCCCTTTCTTTCTCAACCCTCTCTTTATAGTACCTTCTTTTCTTTTACTGACATCCTCTCTCCTTTTGTCTCTCCACCTGCATTGCTCACTGTTTCTCACCGCATTTTCTCTCACCACCTATATTCTTTCTTTGGCCCATATTTTTTCACCTCATAATCTCTCTCTCAAACCCCTTCTTTCTCTAATTCATCACTCTGTCCTCCTTTCCCTAATCCTCTTCTCTCCTTCCTACTCTCCACACTATCTCCCCTCACCCAAACTTTCTCCCTCTCTCCCTCCCTTCATATCTCAGTGACAGAGCGCCTTTGTGTTCTTCTGCAGCCTTGTCTCTGCTAATGACGTCTGGCACTTCCGCTGGCCCTGTCAACAGAGGCTGCGTGTGTGTTTGAGCTGAGAAGGGTGGCTGTCTGCACTGTGTTATGGAAAATAACCAGCTAGTAATGCAGTGACTAACACATTGATGACTTTCTGAAAGGATAGGCCTGATGATATTATATGTTATATTTTTTTCTTACTGTCAACAAATCCTACTAAAAGTATTACTGAGTAGTCAAAGCCTGATATACGTTACTCCTCTGTGCCATAGAGCAGCATTGTTGTCCAAAAACTATTAAAAAACACATCAATGAGCCACGCTGTTGCACGGCAGGACATGTTCCTTCATTACCATGAACACACACACACACACACACTGTAATTTATGTAGAGTCAATCCCACATTCACCATCCTGCTGCCCCAAATACTCATTAGAGCATCAAATGCACCATCCACTGCTGAAAATTGTTCATCAAATGCACTGTTTCTCCCAGTTTGAGTAACATTTGCTATAATGTCCACTAGCCGTTTTATTATTTATTTAGCCTTTTTTACGCATGTTTCTTTAAAAAAACAAAAAGAGAGATCGTCAATCTTTTGCTTTTAGTTTTACTCTTTTACATTTACCCTTTATGGAGCGTTCCATCTTTTATTCTCTAACTCATCTGTCTCACACTGAAGAAAGGTGTCTCAATAATTTGAGTTGCCCTCTGAATAAAGTGAAATGTGTGCATAGCTTCTTTCTTCAACATCACATCAAGTTCATAGACAATCTGAATCCCGTGGAAAAGAATGACAGTAAGAGGCAATGTTATCATGGCTGTCACATAACATTCAAACATCACAAAATTTAACCATCATATCTGTAATGATTGGACTGAATACAAAATGTCGGCTTGTTAAGTGACACAGCGTATTCACTGCAAATGAACATCAGCACAACGTCAGTTCTACAACGCTTAGGAGGGTTGGGTTTAAAATATATAAGAGTTCTCAAAAGTGGGTTATGAGTTAATGAATATCTTAAAAATTGTGACCCACAATATCGCATACTGATCTTAAAGTATGGAAACCTGGGCGGGATACACTCCAGCACTATATTTACAAGTCCAAACAAGGTGACATATCTGGTAACTTTGTCTAAGGAAAGGCTGCTTTATTTGAGAGGGATGACGTGTTTTCTGGTGCGTTGTTTTGAGTTGCAGTTCAGTAGGATGTTATTGGCAGGAAAGCTCACTTTTGCTGCCAAAGCTTTTTCATTCTTTTTTTTTTTAAGAAGAATTGTGCTAATGAAAGAACCTGCTATCAGAGTGTCAGTGAAACTATTCAAAAGTTCCCTAAAAGCATTGAAGAATTGGAGGATTTTCATCATTATATAATATAGCAAATATTAGTGATGAATGGCAAAGGTTAAAGCGTGTGTTGTTTTGGACTCCCGAGAGCAGGAGTGAGTAATGATCTGAAGAAGATGATATTTGTATTGTCCATGCACATTCAACCATCATGCACTAATTTCTATTCTCTCTCTTTCCCTCTGTTATTTAAATTGTTTTTTATATACTTTTTTTCTTTCCACTTTTCCCTTCATGTCTTTACCGTATGTGCTGTCCCTCCCCCTATACATCCTTTATCCCATCTCATCCATCAGCTATCTGTAATTCATCACTTTACACGCTCACATCTCATTTTTTCCCCAGTTTCGTACTAATTTACATACGTCCCTTTCCCTCTCCATCATCCATCCCTTCATTCAGTTGTCCACCCATCAGTCTCATCTCTGTTTCCCTCTATTTTGATCCTGTCCACTCATCTATCTTATATCCTCAGCTCCTCAGGCTCCGGCGCTGTAGGCGACCGCGTCCTGGCTCAACTCTTGACAGAGATGGACGGCATCGAGCAGCTCCGAGATGTCACTGTGCTGGCTGCCACCAACCGGCCGGACATGATCGATAAGGTAAACAGACGCCGGCTCTCTTTATCTCTCCTTCCTCCTCTTTAGTCCCTGATTGATAAGGTTGAGGGGATGTTGTCGGTTTGTCTCTCTTGTCCCCACCTTTCCCTCCCTTCGTCTGTTGTACATGATTGATAAGGTTAAAGGTCGCTTGCTCCAGCCTGTCTTCCTCGACTCTCTTTGGATGCAGTCACTGCATTGTTTTGTGCAGCTGAATTAGATGTTTGAACATTTTTACACCTAATACCAAACAAGTTTGTAAAACCAAATACCTGCAAAACTAATGAAATTCCCAACGGCCTCTGATGTACTTTGTGTGTAGTGCTAACAAACAGATCATGGCTGGATGATCAAGATTTAGTTCAAGATGATGAACATGGTGAACATTATTCTTACTTATTGTTAGGATGCTAGTGCTGTAGTTGTGAGAATATTAGCATGTTCAAAAAAATGCTGTGCATAGAGCTTCTAGCATTGTTATGGACTTTTGACTAATTTTAGCTGGCGCTGAATCTTGCTCATGCCATGCCAAGTTCAGGACAATGTCACAATTTAACTTGAATTCATACAGTATATCAATATTTTAAGTTTATCAGCTTAATTGTTCTGCACCAGGGGCCATAGAATGTTCCTATCTTAAGTCTTAAGTTAAGATAGGAAGAGTCTAACATTTTTCTCAATTGAGAAAAGTCATACATTTGGTGTTACAGAAGCAAATCCTAACTAACTTTCCTATCTCATCTTCATCCTATCTTATCTCAGGTTAGGAAATCCTAAATACTCAATCCAATATCGCTTATCAACTGTTGTGTCTGTTACCTAGCAATCAATGCCACTTTTCTTATCTCGCGAGCTAAACGCCTATTAATCGTTGTTTTTTGGTAGTTTTTTTTTTTTTTTGGTAACCTCTGTCGAGAAATCCAAGTTCCGCCTGTTGACATTTTGTTGATTTTGTAAAAGCAATAAAAGAGCAACCATGTAGATTAAACAAGTTAGCAAAGACTACATGGTGGAAAAGTAATATTTAGGACAGCTGAACAGTTACTCTAAAGTTAGGAGAGTGTATTTTTAAGATTAAGATTTTACAAAATTAAAATCCTTCTGTAATACACTTTTCCTATCTTAAAAACATTATTGTGGTTACCAAACAGTCAAGATAGGATCTGCAGGTGAGGTTTCTGTAATACGGCCCCAGGACTCTATCCAGTATTGGGAGACAGTAGCTTGTAAAAATTAGAAGCCTAGAGCTGTTACACACCTTTTACACCAATTCCCAGGCTTTAATTACATATTGTGAGCATTAATTAGGATCAAGCCAATACACAACTACAGAAGAGTAAAATTTTCACTTCACATTGCTCTACAGGTGGGAGTGAAACATTTCTCTTTTTTTTTCTTTCTGCTTCCCCTCCATGACAATTTGAGAAAATAAAGATGCTACCATCAGTCTTTTTATTCCTTTACCCCCATCCATTTTCTATTTTCTACTCTTTTATCTCCTTCTCTTCCTCTTCCCATCCACAAAAGCTTTCTTTGGTCTCTTATCCACCCATCTCCGTCCTAATGAAATTTCCTGAGTGCTGATCAAAGACGGTGTCTGTGGCTTGTCAAAAAGGACACAGCAAAGGAGAATGTCGCAGCACTTCTTAAGCTCCTTCTCAAGCTGCTGTCTGTCTCTGTCTTTCTTCCGTTCTTTTTCTTTGGGTCTACTCTAAACTTACTTAAATATACTTTCATATCTCTGATGCTGTAAAGAAGTGTTTTATTCTAAAATAGCATAAATCTTTAAGTAAAAGTGAAAGCTCTTTTCTTGTATCTTTAACTTAAGTTCAAATTTCCCTTTCAGCCATTTAAAGAAACCAGGATTTTCATTTACATGATGTTTGATACATGAGATTACTCCAGAAAGTCCATTGTAATACACTTATTTAAGAGCATGTAAATTCACTTTTCATCTCATTGATCTCCACTTTGAAGGTAGAATCATCATATAGATTGAGCTATTGATATATTTTAGTTTTTCTTGAAATTGGCGTTTTATATTATATCCTTACATATTTTCCTTGTCTATTATCTCCATAAACTTTGTGTAAACATTGTCTTTCTCCTTCAGCAATTCCATACAATGATAATTTTTTTAATCCTTTACTTTTATACATAATAATCACATATCTAAAATAAGGAAAGATTGGAAAGAGTCAGCGCATCATCAGCTGTTTTATATAAACTGGTAACTGCACACTCCAAGTTTGTCAGCACTTGGAGATACTTCTTGGAGAACTCTTCTACATACAAATTTTGGGGCAACCCCCCCCCCCATCCCCTAATGATGGCTCACTTGTGGAGAATTGATCCATCGCTGTGGTGGGGGATTGACAGCAACTTCCTCCACCTCAGCAAATGTTTGCTGATTTCAAACTCGATTAGCGGTATGGTGGCTAAGAAACAGCCTGAGAGTGCGTTTGCATGTCGGAGACAGAAAAATATGCATAAAGAGAAAAGGAGAGCTAGAAAGAAACTCTCTACACAGTAGGTTGGGGATCAAGCCCCAGGGTGGACAGATGGGAAACCCTGGTGTCCTTACACAAGCTGGCCTCCCTCTCAGGAAGTGGTCTCCTGGGCAGCTGAGAAATCAGATTACCTCCTCCTTCCTGCACCCCCTAGTGTGAGTGTGTATGTGTGTGTGTTTAGCAAGGTTAAAGTCATTTGAATGAAGAACCTATGACATGCTTTGGGAAAGGAAGCTGCCAAATGGACAGATAGGCACCCCCCCTATCCTTTTAGCACCCTACCCGCCTTTGCCACCACCGGCGCTGACATTAGATGGGCGGACATTTCCATACCAATGGCAGGATATGATGGGACAAATGAAGATTAATGGGACGCTCTGGTGTCAATGAAGTCATTGTCGACTCTTGTGTGTTAGAGAGGAGGCTCCTGGGTGCCTCAGCTGTTTGATGGACAGTTGGGAGGTGTGGAGAGAGGAAGAGAGGGGAGAAAGTGGTATTTACTTTAGGAGCAGGTCTGATGTCCATCTCTTAACCACTGCTACAGGACAGTATAGATTTCTGCATCTTCTTA
The DNA here is from genome assembly GCA_029875015.1 of Lepomis gibbosus. Classification (NCBI taxonomy): domain Eukaryota; kingdom Metazoa; phylum Chordata; class Actinopteri; order Centrarchiformes; family Centrarchidae; genus Lepomis; species Lepomis gibbosus. Next base: position 21,864 of record JAPMOB010243890.1, on the reverse strand, counting down.
AGTTTAAACAAGGCTGTTTTAAGTTGGGGAACTCTTTTTGTATGTCAAAATGGTTTTTATTTTATAAACTGAATGTAGTTAAACTCTATAAATCATAAATTTTATAATTAATGAGTGATAGAGAGAAAGTATATATTCAGATCATGGTGTTTCATGATATTTAGAAAGCATTGTAAGAATGTGAACATCTTACTACAGTTTCTTGTTTCTTGTTGTTTGCCAGCGAAAATTTATACCACCGATTAATCAGTCTGACCGGAATCAATAATATCTGAACATATCTTATTTGTATGTAATTTAACACATACCAAACCTGATTCTGATTCTCATTTAATATTTTAAAAACACTATTGAAATCATTATATGTATTTCAACTATATCATCCCTATTTGTTTCCACTAAACTTCTAAACACAAGTAATTTTGCTCTACACCAGAACGTGTGAACATACGCTCAGATTATTTTTAGTTATTTTTGGATACAACCATCTTACCTCAAGGTCCATTTGTGGAAGTTTGGGAACTTGTAATCAAATTGTAGATGTTCATATTTGCTCTTTCCTGAGAACTTTAAGGACTTCTCATGTTTTTTTGTTTTTTTTTACATGGAACGCTGTTTCTTTGTATTTGCTCTATATAAAACATATGCTCAGATTTAGACTCTGCACTCCTTTTATAACTAAGATATCCTGTCCGTTTGCACATGCAAAGTCATCCGACATCCTCTGGCCTTTGTATTACATCAGTGACAAACATAACCAGGTATGCAACCACATGCAATGTGACTCATGCAGCTAAATCACACCTTAACAGATAATAACAAAAGGTAACAAATAGATAGTTTTCACACATTGCTACTACTTCCTCTCGCCTTTGTATCACAACAGCAATAAATGTAATGCACATTATTCACAACTGCACACTAACTTGATTTGTCTGTTGTTGTGCCAAACACATTCACACACATTACCTTCTTTAACTTCTACAGCATCATCTGTTACTGATCTTTAATTATCTTATTGCATAAATTTAATGTAGCAGGTGTGCCAGTGGTGCAGTGGTCAATGTAAGTAGGTTAGTCCATTCCTCTGCATGATGACAGGTCACCAAACAACCACCCTCCCACCTCCTGCGCCCCCCCCCCCCTCCACCTTAATAAAAAATCTTACACTTCCTCTTTCCTTTGTATTGCACCAATCACCCACGCCCACCTCTGACCTACTCCACTATTTATCCAGGCTGTTCAGTAGGAAGAACCCCCTGTCATTCTGTTTGTCGAGCAGCTGTCCATCTAGTTGATTGTACACACACACACACACACACACACACACACACACACACACATTCAAACAAGATGTCCCTGTTACCATTTGTAGTTTGTCTAAAACCAAATTTTGACTTGATTTTTCTCCTTCAGTTTGTTGGTTTTGTGAATCCATTGGTGGCTTAACCCCCGGAAAACATAGTGTTGGTTTGTTGTTACACTGAATAGCCTATTTGTTTACCCTAATATGCGCTGGGCTTCATCTATGCTATTTAGGAGGCAGGACTGCTTACAGTGGAGAAGATTACTAGCAGATGGGTCTTTGTTTGGGACCAGAAGTTCCCAGCTGGGCTCTTATCAGATCAAGGGGCAAAAACAAAACAGAGGCAATAGAATTAGAGTTGGAAGGACAGTATGTTTATCCTGATACTCAGTAGGAACAATTAACATGGCTACATTTCACAGCTGTTAATGGATGAGACTCCAGGATTTTCTCTTCACTCGGTCACCTTTATAATTGTCAGATGATTTATATGTCAATATACATAGAAGCCATGTGGTGACATCTTGACATTACTTGTGTTTTGTCTGACAGACTGTCCTAATATGTTCATCTTACAATAATATAAAACAGAAAAGTGGAATGTCTTTGCTGTTTGGGCATGCTAGTTGCAGTGCTCTAGGGATTGTAGTGTCTTAATTGCATTAGCAGATTAGCAAATGTCAGCATGGCAACATCCTGAACTAAAATGGTGAACATTGTTAAAATTATAATTGCTTTATATCAGCATGTCAATGTAACCATGTTAAAATACTAACACTAGCAGTTAGCTCAAAGCGACACTGTGGCCACATCTGCACTATTCTGTTTACAAACAGAGAGTTAAAACGAATGCCATCTCCGTCCACACCAGCGTTTTAGCGGCGTATCAGAGTTGATCTCCGTCCACATTACAACGACTGAAAACGCACATCTATTGGCTGTTCAGGTACACTGGGCATGCGTGTGTCAGTGTAAACATGAAGCAGATGGTCTATTCTGTAGTTACAGAAAATTTGGCAAAAGAATAATGAAATCCAGACGAAGAATCAGACAAGATTTTTTTTGCATGCTCCAATAACGAGCTGGGACTGTTACTGAATGTAAGACGGGACTGTGGCACCGGAAAACACACTGGGAGACGTTACAAAGTAAACGGCGACATGCACAGTAGGCAGAGAGGCCTAAGTGTCATTTGCACAAACAGAATATTTTATTAAAAATACAAACTCAAAAACTCAGTAGCATCGTTTTTCTGCTTTGCATGACTTATAAGACCCAATCAGAGAGCTGAGCGTGAGCGACTGTGTCATTGGTTCTAAAGTCCTCTGTTTTTGCCTGTCTTCACTAAAACGCCCTCCGGAGTTTTGAAATGCAAAAAAGGGTCGGCAGTGTTTCCAAATTTCTCCGTTTCAGATGTTAGTTTTCTCCATTTTCTGCAAAAACGCAGGAGTATGAACAGGGCCTGTGTCAGTCAAGTACAGCCTTACAGAGCTACTATGTGTGGCAATAGACTGTTAGTCATGCTGCTGAATAAATAAATTGTTAGCAAATGTTTACTTACTAGCTCCACTTTGTGGAAGTTCAAACTGCATTTCATGTCTTCCTCCCCGGTGATTAATCTACTGATCATGTCAGATCCGTTTTTTTTTTTGTNGTCTTTATACTAACAACAGCCACATCAGTCTTGCTTTCAGCCACAAATTTGTTTAGTATGTTTAACTTAGCAATCCCTGTTATTGCTAATTGTTACTGTTAACTGAATGAATTCATTTGAGATCCACTCATATCCTCTAAAGACACATTATTTTCAGATACTGCTGAGTTGCTGTCAATAATTGTATTTTTAAATAAATCTAAACATTATTAAACCATAATTGTTCTGACAAATCATGTCCCGACAGATATGAGCACAGTCGCACACCCACCCACAACCACAAATTTCCTCTTTCCCATTGTTAGCTACCCGTTTGACTCACTGTGTTTTGGAAAAAATGGGCCAGAATGATGTTTGAGTCACCTAACAGGTCTGTGTGTGTTACTATGTTGGAACAACAACTATAAATAAATGGTTGTAATACTTTTCTTCCTTCTATTATGCTGCGTAAATATATAAATAAAGATTATGTCTGTCTGCAAAGTGACACAAAAAACAACTTCTTTGCCAGGCTGTAATGTGCCTCATACGGTTTTACCGATGTAAAAATATTATTTAATAGAATACCAAGCATTCCACCATTTTATTTGTCATTAGTTTTTTTTTGTTCAAGCTTCCAACAGTGATGATTGTTAACCACCAGTTCAGGGTGTCTTATCTTTTCTTTCCACTATTCTGTACTAGGTTTCCCCCCCACTTGATGTTCACAGGCTCCTCCTTATAAAAATCTGTCCCCTTTTACTGTAGTGTGGCTTCTGAACAGGAGATGGTGCCAAACTTGACATGGGACAGTTCTTTTGACAAATATGTTCAATACTGACAATTTCCACAGATTCAAAAATGCAAATGCTCAGAAGAAATTGTTCAAAGCTGCCCCTATGCTGCCCACTGGATAAAATGAGAAAAACCTGTGGTTAGGGGTTCAATTCCCAATAAGGACAAAGTATGTACTCAAAGTATTATACGTAATTTAGATACAAGTGATGTAAGTGCTAGATGCAGCCAACTTTCTTTGTAGCTGGCAACAGCAACAACATGTCACACTAAATCAGTTTGTACATGCTGAAACAGACTTATATCTCAAGGAACTGTGTTGTGTTGTTCACTGTAGAGTATTGTACTGCTACACATCTTTATGTTGTCTCTCTAAATTGTGCAGTAATTTGGTTGTTCTATACATGTTTTGTGTTCATTCACTAAAATGCAGCTCTATAGCATGTTGCATGGCACTGAAACATGAGGCCCTTACCCTTTATGGTCTTGTGTCCTAACACATCCAGTAACACAAGCTTGCATTCAAAGCTCGCATTATTATGTGTGTGTGTGTGTGTGTGTGTTTGTAGCTTTCCATTCATGTCCCAGATCTTAATCAGTGGTATGTTTTGCAAATGATTTATGCTTTTGTCATCACCTGACTGATGAACCAGAATGGTGGGCTTTCTCACCTCATGACTATTGATGTGAATAAGTTATAAATCACATGAAAGAAATGCATCGCTAAACTGTGTTTTGATTGGAACTCATTGTTATCTGTAATGTGTTATCTGGGGCTGCAACTAATGATTCAATATTGATTAATCTGTTTATAGACTATTGGATCTATTAAATGTCAGAAAATTGTGAAAAATACAACCATAACCCAAGGAATTTTAGTTTACAAAGTTGTAAAGTGGCGAAAAGCAGCATATGCTCACACTTATTTAGTTGAGACCAGCAAATGTCTGGCTGTTTTGCTTGATAAATTCCTGAAATTTTAAAATAAAGGCTTATCTTAAAGATGATGATATGGTCGATGTTGTCACTTGCATCAAATATATTGAATCAATGTTAATGGAATTGATCCAGATTGATGGCTCGTTACACCATTAGTGCTTACCCTATCTGACTACAAAGTAAAGTAACCTAAAGCAAACCAAAAAAAATATATTCTATCTAATGCGTGTTGTACTTTTTTCTGTGTGTTGGCTCTCATGACTACTTCTTAATTCCTGCCTCCAAAAGACTATACCTAATGACTCAAGCAATGAAAGCCTCCTATGAACACTCAAAACATTTTATTCTTTGTTATACAGCTTCACAAGAGGGCATCGGAGGATCCTCAGAGTTTCGCTCTGTGAATACCTTTTGTTTTGCCTTTTCTTTGGCAGAACCCTCCACCTGTGCCATACCTCCACTCAACAGGAAACAACCCTTAGCTTAAAGAGTGGCTATAAGCCAGCCAGTCAAAACAGGGCATATTTTATTTTGTGCTGGACCGACGTTATCATCTCCCAAGCTTTGCTCTCCTCTCGTGACGAGCCAAGCATGATGGAATCTCTATTGGTGCTGTCTTAAAGGATTAAAGCTTATTCACTGTTTTTTCCTGACTGCACAATTCTGAATAGAGCCCCATTGCCACAGGACAGGGTGTCCTCCTGAAGCTGAGCTGAGCTGTAGATATTATCCACACTATAGCTATTAGTGTCTCTCGACTTAAATGCTGTATTCTTTTTAACTATTTTCATCTAGAATTCGCTCCAAACAGTGATTCCTGTTTGGAGAGTATTCAAAGTATTTCCTGCCATGGTTGTGTTTCTAAGATGCAGTAATGAGAAGGCAGAGTGAGAGTTTTGGCTTGTGGCTTAGTGAAGCAACAGTCGCAAAAGAAAACAAAAAGTGTGTGTGTGTGTGTGTCTTTGAAAGCAAGTAATGGGATACTACCTAGGGATGGATGAGCTCTGGGAAGCTGTGTGCATGTGTGTGTATTTGTGAGCACTAGGGGAGCAGGATCCCCAGGCAAGTATCAAACTTCAAGGGCTGTATTAGTATCAGCTTACACATGTGTGCATCCAAGTATTACCACCACATAAAGCCTCCAATCTGACCAAACACAGACAAAAACCTGCAAGACCAGAATTATTCTAGTTATCTAGACACTAAAAGATTTCACTGAATGGAAGAAAGTGAAATAGCATATACAACTAAACGTGATGAAGTTAAAAGGTTTTCTACAATAAATTCCTATTCCAATGTAATATATTATTCAGAAAAAGAAATACATAACATGCACATAAATGCTTGTGTTTTAATGTTACTGTTGCTAGTCATCAATAAACATTTTTTTTATAAATCAAAAGACACTCTGCATATCAGCTACTCCTCTGTTTTGGTGAGGTAAAGAGAGAGGGACATGATGGTGGAGGGAGGTGTGTGCGTGCGTGCATGTGTGTGTGTTGGGGGTGACAGGATGAGGAGGAGGGAATGAGGGAGGGATAGGGAGGAAATGAGGGCTCTTTGTGCTCTGCTACCTGGCAGACATCTCCAGCATGTGTCGTCTTGCCTCTTGGCAAGCCGAGACCACCGGCGCCCTTGGAATGCTCTCAGTTCAGGAAATCTCGTTTATTCTCATAAATGCTACCCCTAACCCCCTCCTGCAATACTGCTGCAGAGCTAGTATATTTTCCTTTTTACATCTCAGTGTGTCTATCTTTATTGTAGTGTCTTCCTCTGTATTTCCTTTGCCCTTTTTTATATTTTTTTCTATCTTCTGCAAATGACAAAAAATCTTCTATACTCTTTATACTGAGGTGTCTGTCCTTTCATCATGTTGGATATGTTATATATGTCAAACACAGAACTTTCAGCTGGCAGTCCAGTGCAGCACCAATTCAACTTTGAATTATTTAGTTGTTAGTTAAATTGCATTACTTACGTGACATACTTATTTTAACCCAAACCACAATCTGTTCCTAAACCTGAAGTAGTAGTTTTGTTGCCTAAATCTAATCAAACTGTGACCGTGTCACAACGTTAACCACATGTCATGTCACTAACTAACGTTTTTAAGGTTTGGTACGCTTGTCACTGGACTGGTACTTTCCAGTGGTCATAAATGTTGATTTGGGAGTCATTGACAATTAGCCTTTGTTGTCATTTATGTATGAGGATGTGTTGGATAAACTAGATGGGTGAGTTATCTAGTTTGTTCATTTACAGTAACTGTTGGTTGACAGCAAGATAATTGGCTAATTAGCTAGACAACCATCCAGCAACATGGTTAGCCAAATGTTCTGAAACACAATCATAGTCTCTGTCTCTATTTTTGCCAAACTGCAATGTCATCCAACAAGGCACGGCAATTGCAAATCAAATATACACAAATTCCATACACGATTCCTAACAGAGTACAGAACTGTGACTTGAACACTGCATTTCTGTTGTTTGCCTCATGTATGAAACAACTGCCTCCATAATAACTGTCCAGAGTTGTAAAATCCTGTCTCAGAGTATTTCAAACCACTATGTAGTGTTTTCCCTTCTGATAAACCTTCAAACTCGTGGATCTATTACTCACACTGGCCATGCTGGATTGTATTTCATGTCTCACCGGTACCTGAAACAACATAGCCCCACTTAAACACACAGACAAAAACAGAGCAGATTGTGAGGTTTTTGGAAATTGTGTCCAAATTTTGAGGAACACAAAATGCCTCAGATGATAATCATCAAATGTCTTAGTTTAACTGACTTGATTAATAGGAAAATATTTGTGACACTTGAAGTGACATAATACAGCTTGCTTGGTCTTTCTCTAGTTGGTCTAAAAACCATGGAGTAGAAAAGAGTCATCATTCGCCACCATTGGGATACAGTCAGACCTACATACAGAATAGAGGCTGGTAGGGGGCCGGTGGGGGGGTGCAACAAATAATACCCCCTTTGTATGTTCCAAATATCCCCTGCTGAAGCTCCCTGAGCCAGGCTCTCTGCTCTTGGGATCCCAACACCACATTAAGAGCTGCTTACAAGTGGATAAGGTGTAAGTTTTGGGGGGATTTGAAATGGGAGTTGGAGGAGGAGAGTGGGTACGTTAATGTTGCAAAGGGAGCTACAGTCTGTCTCCTTTTTTTCCTGTGATAAAAAGCAGGTTTGTGCTCCTTTTTTGTTCACTTCAACAAGGTCCAGAGCCATGTTTGGAGAATGGTTAAACAAGTGGGCTATTATTTGTAGCAGTTATTTCAGAGGTGCACCGGACAGGCCAGGGGAGTAATGGTATCCCAATGTATATCCTCTGCCGACTTCAGTCGTCTTTGTCAAGATTTAAGTTACCCATTGTAGTTGAATTGAAATCAATCCCACCAGACCCTTCTGTGAGGGGGACCATTTGGCTGTCAGAGTAGGAGTTGTGTTTCTATGTAGCAAAGCAGTATGTATACATCAGTGTTGGTTAAGCCTGTGGTTAAGTAGATTACATTGGATACTATGAGGCCTTCAGCAGCCTTTTTTCTTTTAAAGAGTAATAATGTACATTAATAATGGATAACTGCTGCAACTAATGATAATTCAGTAAGAAGAACTGATGCCGTTTGAAAGGCAAATGGTGGTCACATCATTTACACACTTGATGTAGATTTTCTTTCTGTTCACTCAGTTTTTGGCAGATCTGTTAACATGTCTATTTTGGAAAGCATTCTTACTTTGCATTATTTTTTCTACACCTGTCTAAAACCTTTGCACAGTACTGTATATGTATGTTGTTACATTTCCATCCATTGACTTTTTGGCATCTAGACATAATCTTTCAAGAGAATCGCGATGCATCTAAGAATTGATTCCCTGTCGCCTTTGGAAACTGAAATTGATTTAGTTGATGATTTTAAGGAGAACATTTTATGATATACAATAGTAAAGAGAGAAAGAAATATGTCTAAGGTCTTTGAGGCCCAGCGGCCCTGCTGCAGGGACTTGGCAGATGCATCGGAAAGAGGATGATGGCACAGTGTCACTTCATTTCCTCTTTCACAGGGTCTGCTTGATGAATGACCGTGTGAAAGGTGGCTGTTTCATAGGTTTGGGATTGCACCTCTGTGTGTGTGTGTGTGTGTGTGTGTGTTGGTGTTGCAGAAGATTCTATCAGTGCTTCTTTTTTTTTTTTTACACATGTCATCTCTGAAGTAATTTATGGCTGTCAGGAAGTCCCCAGAAGCGCTCCCATGCCCAAAAAAACTTCGACTCATGACGGATGGGGGATGGAGAGGGTTGAAAGAGTGTTACGCCCACAAAATGCGAAATGCTCTCATGTATTTCGTGTGTCAAAGGGCCATGGGGAGGTCCCATCCTAAATCCTGTTGCCTGAGAAATGAAAGAATTTCAGAGGTTGCCTGGTCCACTGTCCTCCGGGCCAGACCCCAGAAGTAATCTCTTTCATCTCCTCTTCTTGCTGGTGGGGGGTGGGGGTGCTGCAGTCTCCTCCTCCTCCTGCTCCTCCTCTTCCTCCTCTTCCTCCTCCTCCTCTGGGATCTTTGCTACTGTCAAGCAGATTGCCTCAGGGAGATGTGGCTGAGCCCTCCTTCTCTATTGCCCTTCGCTCTTTGCTGTATAACTCCACTGATCCCCCCACACTGTGTCCCCACCTCCCTCCTGCTCTCCCTCCACTAAGCCTTCCCCTTTGCTCCCTCCCTCCCTCTCTCCCTCCATCCCTTCCCTTCCTCTCCCTCCCTGGGCCTCTGAGCTGGACTGCCTTCCCTTTGGCTTTCCCCTCTTCCTTCCTTCCTCAGTTCCTCCACTAATAGCTCCCTTGTTTCTGACTAGTCAGGGCTGCCAGTTGAGCGGTCATTCGTGGAAGATTCATTCACGGCACAGTAATTGTAAACAGACAGAGAGCAAGAGAAGGACGCTCGAGCATTAAACCTACTGGTCACAGACAAAAAGCAGAATGGAGAGACTGTTTCTTTCTTGTACCCTGTCTTCACCGTCTCCATCCTCCATTTCCTGTCTCTTTCCCATACCTCCATCATCTTTATTACTTATCTGCTCCACCCACCCTCAATCTTTACTCCTTCTCCTTCTCCTCCTCCGTCATATTCTGCACCTCGTAATTCAGACACTACTTACATCCATGGGTGATCTGAGTCTTGTTTCACTAAGTGTTGCATGGAATTATGTTCCAACCTCAAATCCTTAATAGAGCCCAACTACCCTCTTGTTATGCTGTTTTGTTTTGCAGAGATGGAGTCACATGTTTCTTTATCTATTTCAGCACTAAAGAAATACATGCACACAATTACACTGTGAAACAATGGCAGGTTTCTTAAGGCACCACTGGCAGTAACAGACTCGGGCCCTGAATATTGTCATCACACATCACAGTATCTTTAGCAAACCTTGTCAGACTCTTATTTCATGTTTATGCACCCAACAGATGTGCTTCTCAGAGAAATTTAAAGATATATTGTTTTTGGTATTCAGTGATCTCTAAGTATTAAGTCAGTTGTAGAAATAATGTATGTAAACATAAGTTATTTGCAGCGAGAAGAAAAGTTAAGCAGTGTTGGCTTTCAGGGAATTTTATGGAATTTTATGCATCAGCTAATATTTATGCATCAGCTAAGACAATTTCAATTATTAGCCCGGGTTTTTATTTGCTTCAATCACTGAACTCAATCTATATGGGTCTCTTTTGGACCACTTCAAAGGCAGGGAGTCTCCGCTGTTTTTCATCTCTCTTGTTTACCATGGCAGTAAATCTGAATGAATTAGCCTATACTTTGGTGCTCATGTTTTTTTTAAATGAACTGACAATGTGTAGCATGTCCATCTTGACAAATGTGTAAATATGTATAATTGTAAATTTCTTCAAGTTGACCCAGTAACAACGAAATGTGTTTGTTAGCTGTCGGAAACATTAAACATCAGAGAGGTTGACACAGGAACTGTGTGTGTGTGTGTGTGTGTGTGTGTGTGTGTGTTCATAAGTGAAAATCCAGTAGTGCTGGGCAACCGGACATGTCCCTGACCTCAAATGATGCCCTCTGTGCTTTAAGCCGTCAGAAGCCGATCACTTGCTTCTTCTCCCTGCTTTTATCTCTTTTTCCTCTGACCTCGTTTTCTGATTGTCTATTTTTTTTTTCTTTTCCTTTCCCACACATATCTCTCCAGCATATTCAAAGTCCAGCAGTTCTTGTTTGGGAAAAGATTTCATTGGTGTTATCAAACCAAGCAGTGCATCCCCTCTTGAATGTTTCAACAATTTTGGAGCTGCTTTCCATGTGTTTTGTTTCTTCTTTTTCTCATTCAAAGCCAAGTCAACACATATAGTAACTGAGAAATGCCCATCACTGGCTTACCTGCGTTCCATACCATGTTCACAGACCTTGAAAGAAAAGCTACATGGTAGTGTTTACTCATCTGTGCTCTGACATAAAACCACTAAAAGACCACATACCCGGCTGTAAACATACCACAGTAAGCTTTAGCTTTGTGATCTCCTGTGTGTTTCCACTTACAGTTAGCTTTTGTTACGTGCAATAAACATGACTCTGTTGTTAGGTCATGGGTAAACATATGGATTTAGATAATGCAATTTCCACAAGCCATTATGAAGAGTGCTTGTCTAAGGTGTCTAAGGACACGGTAAAAGTATAGACAGGAAGTACTGAAGTAATGAGTTGTTTAAAATGGTTTACTTTCAAGAGGCACTGCATCTTGCTACGTGATCACTATAAAACCAAATAAGTATCCTTTGACCTCACTTCACTTGTTACTAGTAATGTTTGTAATCAAGAATTTAAGCTTGTCACACTATTTGAAAAATGATATGCTAAATGCATAATGTAAGGGCAGTCTGTAAACCCACACTATTTCCTCATTCTTCTTCATTCTCAGAAAAGCGTATGTTTACAACACAACACAAGACTTTTCTACTGGTTGGTCCCACAATTCATGCCGACTTATTTCCTTTTTAAAAAATGTGGGAAACTATAAAAAGAATGAGGTTGACTGTCTTCTGCACTGATTTGCCTGTGTTGCCCTTGAAAACGTTCATTTTGTGCCTTGATTACGGTGTACGGTTTCTCTCAAGACAAACAAAGCACACTAAATGCAACACGGCCAATTGGTCCAATCCTGAATTAAGGCAGAGGGAAGCAGAGAGAAACCAATTAGGAGACGGAAGCCACTAATTAAAACTGCATGCTCTACAGATTACATCAATTTTATTTTCTTTAGCAATGGCCAAGGCCATAATTTCAGAGCTTGCTTGTATGCCAGTGCACATTCCAGGACAGCTACCTTCTTCATTTGGAAGGTCCTTGTGCATAGAGGCACCACTGTCTGTCTTCCCCTCTCCCTTTTCGTTAGTTTGGAATATAGAAAGGCATAAACTGGGAACATTGGAAAAATCCTGGATACTCCATATCGTTCAGAATAGACGAGAAACCATTCATTAAATGTTTTCAACAAGAGTCTGTTTGCAGAAATGTTTCCCCTTCCTGGATTATGTTCCGTGGATTGCTGCCAATACATTTTGTGTGTTGTGAATCGGAGATTGCATTATGCTCGAGTGGTTTGGGTGGTTAACCAATACGCTTGCTTTGGAAAGCTGCAGGGAAACGTTGAGCACCTGAGGAAAGCCACAGGGTTGCTCTGAACATAGGCCTTACAAAAGACCAGGGCCTGTATTTGAGAAACGCTTCCAGATTAATGGTGTTCATTTGGCAGAGTGACCCAGAGCACTTGTCTTTGTGCTTTGATTGTAAAATGAGGATACACATGGCATTTCTTTTTGTGTGGTCAAAGAAGACGGGAAGCAATCCCAGAAATAGGCAACAAAGTGAGCCAAAGAATCATAAAACTAGTCAAATATTTCCCTGGCAACGTTGCTATGTGATTAAAGCAACTCTATGGACATTGATTCCTGCATGCCGAGGCTGAAAGGTTTCATTATTTATTCCTTTTGTGAAAGATAAAGTCAGTGTGACATAAAATGTTATCAGTATACACTTTGGGGGAGAGAGGGCCCTTGCTTGTTTTATATAAAGCTCAACTTCCTGATTCTATTTCTCGCTCATTGTTTTACAGATGATTACCTAACACCTCTTGGCGACTTTTCATCTCAAGCTGTTGTGTAACCAGTGAAACAACACACACACACACACACACACACACACACACACACACTTTATAAGATCTATTTTGGGAATTCATTCAATTTCCTCTAGTTGTATTATTTTCTTAGCTGTTGGGGATATATACCGATGTTTTAAATGTATCATTTGTTATGCACAAGAAGGAAGGAAACACCCAAACACACCAACAAACAGATACGCACCTTTTGCACTTTCCCAGTGACCCTGGGGCACCAGATGCATGAGCTGTCACAATACACAAGTGTGTCCTGAGTCCTCTTGTCAGTGCTGTCTTCCCAGTAGTGACTGCTGCGACACTCCAAGGAGGAAAAAGCCCCCCTAAGCCTTTTCTCAAATGATGGAGAGAAAAGAAAAAAAAGAGAGGAAATAACTTAGACCTTGTCTCTTCCCTTCCATTCCACCTAATGGTTTTTCCAGACCTCAAACACTGAAGGCTGACCTTCCCTCTCAAACTGGATTTTTCCTGTACCCTACACCTTGGATTTCAGGAAATGTACAAAACAGGATAGCATAGCACAACATATTTGTTGTGTTAGTATTTGTTTTTTTTTGAGTGGCAAATAACTTCTGAGAATCCAATGACATCAGCAGCCAAGGCTGCAGAGTTTGTCCATTTTTGGGTTTTTTTCTGTAGTCTTGTCTGCATGATATTCAGATTTATGTCTAGCTCTTAATAATGTGATTGTTCAGCGATACCCAAACCTTAATCGGTGACTGCTTCAATTACTCTGTCAATACAAAGCAGCTCCTAACTACATATTAAAATAAAAGCAGGTATATGCAAAATAGACATAAAAAAGTCAACCTTTCAACCAAAGTTTTTCTGCAAATCACACTGCCTACTGGTAAGTTTATGATTTGCATTTATTTTATTTGATGATTGTTGAGTGCTGAGCCTTCTCTAATTTTTAAGAAAAGCAAGGATAAAAACAAATGCAAAGCCAGTAAACAGGTCTCAGATTGCAGTTGTTTCCAAAGGAGCCAACTGTCCCAAGTCAGATGTGATATGCATGTTGAAACAGTCAGGCCAACGGTCCCTGAGCCCCTCTATAATTAGTGGGCAGAAGGCCTTATTTGTCTTTCAGGCCAGTACAGGCTTTGCCACATTGTTCAGGGAAGGGGCACTTTTAAAAGCTATAGACACAGAGGTGACTGTGTCCTTTTCCCTTGGTCATAGTAACAGTAGCCCATTGACGAGTTGCTCCTTTCAAGATGCATTTTTGGCCATTTCCTCCCAGCCTAATAGTAATTGCACCAACATTGCTTACAATATAGTCTTGGAAGTATGTCTTTGGAAGTAGTCCCTCATTCATGCTATGTTCTTGAATTCTTGATTTTTAATTGAAAAATTTCATATATCTAGATTTAGCATTCAATTCCATATGCCCACAATGATAAACACTTACAGCTTTAAAAGCTGACACAAAGCTTAGCCATTCCTGTCTTTATTGTATTTATAGTATGAATGTGTTTATTGGCAACTGCTGGTCACTGCACCTGTCACTATTCTTGGCAACACCATAACTGTGTTTAGTCCATATTCTAGACTCGCCCACTGTCCACGTTCGTTACCATGTTTGCTTTTCCCAGTACTTTTCCTTCTCCCCAATCAAGGGGGAATTATCTGTCTTCCGGAAAAAAGGGGCAGCCCACTAATTTTAGATTGACTTGATTGAACCTGGAGGCCAAAGGGATCAAAACCACATCCGTTGGAAACCAGGGATGCTAATTCTAACCATAACATAGCTAACATATGTTTTGCTCTCCCCAAGCGCTGATTTGAGACCTGCTTGAAGCAAAGCCCTGAGGCTGCTGCCTTCTCCACTGCACTCGCAGCAAAGGACCATTCTTTCTTGTGGCATGTTTTGTGGGTATTGGCCGACCACGTGTATATTTATAGAGACTGGGTCATGAACATGGACTACTTGTTCTCTCTTAAGGACATCAGGCAGTTACTTTCCAGTTCTGACTGTTTTTGTAAGTGTGAGTGTAGACATTTTATTGTAACATAATTCATTTTCAGGGTGTTGAACCTTCATTTGTGTAAATTAAATTTGTCAGAACCCTGTACAAAAATTCTGTATTTACAGGACCACTGCACTAGAGGTTCTTTATCATAGATTTGGCTTCTACCCCCAGCAGGTAAACACAAACTCTATATTACACAGTAGATACTAAAAGCAATGTGTAACATTATCTCATTCTAATCACATACCAAACTCTTCAACTTCATCCATAAATGTTTAACATTGTAATACTGTATTACTGCTATTCAGTTTCAGAAGAGACTTTGTAAAAATAATAACTAAAACTATTTGCAACGGTAATTTTGAAGGAGCCCATTTAAATTTAATCCTATAGCTTTACACTTCAGATGTTTTTTAGTGTTTCTTTGTAATCTCTTAGTGTTCCCTATGATCTGTTTATTTATGACAGAAATTTGCTATATCCTCCCTAAGTTTCATTTTTACTTTATTTCTAAGAGTTTACATAATAATCGATCAGTTTTCAGGCCTGTTTTTAAATTTGTCTTCAGTACCTCTCTTGTTGGATTTTCTGAAGGCATGATTAGATCATATCTTTTATCTAATCACAGTTTTGGTACTGCAAAGTGTGTTCCAAGAGAAATGTGATCACTCTGTTTCAATCATGCCAAGGAAAGTATTCATTATTAGACGTTTGTTAACAGCAGCTATACTGGCTTCTTTAGAAAAAAGCGTAACAAATGTTCAGACTCAATCTTTGGCATCTTCAAAGGGAGCCTGGTAATGACAATGTTGCTAGCGGTTTAGCCCTCAGGGTTCACTGTGGAGATGCTTAACTGTGGCTAACTACCAGACCAATTACTTACAAAGATGACCTTAGGAAGAGACACTCGATGCTGCTGCCACAGGAACAATCCCAGCTCCCCACATCCACCCTCCCGTTTGGTCTAATTGCTCTAACCTAAATCCTGATCCACTGTTGGCTGAAGTCCTCAGGCCATTCTCAGCTCCAAATTGTGTCACCACTTTTCCTGTTAAGACATTGTTGTTGCCATCTTTGGCTTGAGAAGCTGATATTTTACAATGTGTTTATTGGTGGAGGGATTTGAAAAATGTAGATTTCATGGTCTTTTTTTCTGTTTCATGGGGAAAAATGGGAGGAAATCATTGTATGTAGCTTGTAAAATTTTTAACTCAAAAGCTCAAGGAAAGGCAGCAGTTCACAGATGGGAAATGATTCCATTAATGATACATAAACATCCTATTTATGTTTTACTGAAACTACAAGGCTGTTTAACAAGGATGGTTTCCACAAACTAACATTAGCTATCAGTATGTCATGCACCAGTCTGTGTTATATGCTTGTATAAGGTCATGCAAAGAGGAGACTTTTTAGGCGCCTGTTTGTTAGCAAGGCACTATAAAACAATGGATGTTTGTGGATTGGCAAAAGCAGGAAGTGTACAGTATCCTTTCTGGAAAATACACATAGCCCACTTACTTCATTAATCTTCCCAAGCACAGCCGTATGGGAGGGATTTAACACAATCATAGTCAATAAGGGAAGTGAACTAGCTCACAGACTAGCATACTATCCATCATTCTCTAAGCATGCTGCCAAGTCAACGGAGACTCCACTCCACTGCAGTTGGTCGATCCACAGTCATGTCTCATTCCTTGAGTCCTCTGCAATCCCCCCAGCTTAGTTCCCATCTGGCCAGCGGTTCTGTGCTAAAGCTGGGAGATGCGTAGGGCCTAATTCCTACACACTAAAGCATTACCGTCTGTCCTGGGCCTACAGAGACAAGATGGTCGCCAGGTGTCTTCCTGTCTTCAAAGTGTCGGCATCGTTAATCATGCCCCCTCCCTTTCTGCGTCGCCTCACATGTTTTATCTTCCTCAGCCCTCACCCCACATACACACCCTTACTCCCTGTACCCCTGCCTCTCTCTTTATTTTTGGACAGTCTGTCATCCAGCTGCATTTCCTGCGGGGTTTATGTACAGTTTGGGTCCGATTGGAACCACATTGGCAAAACAGCATGCCATCTTAATGAAGTCACTGTGATCCAAATGGGTGGGTGGGTGGGTGGGTGGGTGGGTGGTACGGAGGGGGATAATTGGAGAAGCTGTGCTTGCCTGTAAAGGACCGGGGGATACGGCTAACCCTCCCAGCCTGCCCTTTAGCACCCAGCAGACTGTTGCTTCTCTCTAATGTGGCCACTTTTATTCTTGAATCCCCTCCTCCTTGGTTCAAAGGCAAATTTATCTTTCATCTATCTTTGCTAATGGTATTAACACAGCTCATGCTTGTGAACACAGCCTCCACAGCTGCAAGGCCTTAAACAGCTTCAGAGGAGTGCTAGCAGAACTTTTTTGTGTGTAGGAACAGAGGGGGGTATTTATGTCTTTCAAACCTATGCCAAATATTTGCAGTTTACAAGCCCAGCGATATTGCAAGGTACGGGTTATCTTTAACAAACAGGAAGTTTTGACCGCATGGTAAGATCATAAAACCCTATGTTTCAGTGTATCTTTTTGTGACCAAGAACACTTTCTAATGCAGGTAAATGCGAATCATCAACAGCTTTGTCTTTGGGAAGTGATGTCTGTTCTGTCATAAAAGATATGCACATCCTCTTTGTGAATTTTATGGCTGTTTGTGGTTCATGTCAAGGTTGTATCTCTTTTCTTGCTATTTTGGAAAGGCACATTGGATTTAATTTGGCATGTTGGCTGCCGAGGCCCAGTTTCATTAATAGTGCAGAGGGTGCACTCTCAATGCCCTTGCTTACGCAAAACCAAGCAAGTAGAAAAAGTGCTCTTTCCTCTGGAAAGGCACCAGGGGGACTATTTCTGTAGTTTTAAATTGTTAAAGAGTGGATTGGGCCAGATAAAGGGAGGGGGCTGGTGTTCAGTTGTGAGCAGCAGACTGTTTCACGTGCCAGATCTGTAATGCGTTCCTCCGGGCTGGGAGCTGGCTGAACTCTGGGCCGTGGCACTTCGGGAGAGGAAGTCCCAAGCCTGGGGAGTTTCAAACATCCTGTTTTGGAGTGCCATTGGCCAGGACCAGTCCTGTTGCACGCCACCTGTAGACTGTAAGACCACATCTGCCAATAGATCAGGGACAGCAGCTGAACGTCACACACCTCCTGCAATTTGGCTCATAATATCTTCTCTTTGTCTCAGTACAGTATCTACCTCTCGCTCTGATTTTTTTCAAGTGACCATACAACTACATCTAAATTTCCCTTACCAAACATACAAGCCCATTATAGTAAACTATAAATAACTGTAAACTGTACATACAGTATAACCCAAAAATCTATTTCTAAATAGCTCTCCAACTCATTCACTCCACTTTCCTCTATGTGCCAGTCTTCTCTCTCTTATACTTATTTATCCTTATTTCTTTGTCTTAATGTGTCTTTGAAATTGGTTGAGGAATCAGTCCTTAAAATAGTTAGTATGAAAAAGATGATTTGAGCTGAAATATCTGCTATAACATGACACATACATCATGCTATGAGAAATTTAGTGCATGTGATTTACACTTGTGTGAAACATATGTGAAAACTTGATTAGTTTATCCTATATGCAGCAAAAAATTTACCCTGCCCTTCTTTGAGCAACACCTACTGTAGCTCACAGTACATTTCTTTTGCAGTCTCTGGTTGGTAAATAGGATTTTATTCATTTGTCATTTATGCTGACTTTTATTTTACACATGGTATTAAATAAAATTAAAATGAAATAAATTAAATTAGATTTATACTGTCAGTTCATAACAGAAGTTATCTTATTGAGAACACACAGTAGTACAATGCAAGTTCCACATAGAATGATAGTAATGGTTGTGGTTATAATACATATATCTAAATAATTCATAATAGTCATAATAATGATAGCAATTATAATGATAATATTAATAGGACAAATAATAGTTTAGCGCGGGTGTCAAGCAGCAACATGGGGTCTCTCCCAGGAGCTGGGGAACTTTGCTAGATGGCGCTCCCTTAGTTGTTGCTATTTAGGACAACAGGAAAGGGTTTGTGTCTGTCTCGACCAACCCCTCCTCCTCCTTCCTTGATTGGCCTGGTCTGTTTATTCAGAGTCATTCTCACCAGTCCAGCTGCATTTTAGTCTTCCCTGTCCAAATGGCCACTATTTGACCTCTTTCCGGCCTATCAGGAGGGTTTTTTTCTTGACTCTGGTCAAAAGATGATGACAGCAGTAATGATGATGGGAGCAGTATTGATGTGTGGACAATATATGCAATATAAGTAAACCTTTTTTTTCAGAAAAATCATATCTTTAATCTTTTGCTTGTTTACATAAAGCTGTGCATCAAAGCTCATATCTTATTTTTGTGGTGATGGAAGTGGTGGCTCTGGCACACACACTCATATATTATACGCAAACAAATGTGGTGGTGTTGTTGGACTATGGATACTCATCTGGCATCCCTTAACTGGCCTGAAAAGTCCTGAATGCTGTGGGGGCTCAACTTCTAACCCCAGGAAAACACCAATAGACCCTGTAGGCCAACTTCAAAGGGCCAGCACATCAAACGAAACGGAGCGCATAGATGGTCAGTCGGGATAAAAACGAGCATGAACCCTCCCATTTGTCAGTCTAGTGACTTATACCCATTTTCTCCCCATTAAAACAGGCATTTTGTTAAGGGAGCGCAGGGGTGGCGGTCAAAACGCAAAGGCTTGCATGCATTACACTTAATAGTGGGCAACGCCAGCACACGTCGCAGGCTGCACAAGCTGTTGATCTGCTATGCCAGGAAGTGCTCATGCAGAAAATGTTGGTCATAAACATGGATCTGTTTTATTCTCTATCTTTTTCCCCATTCTATCTCTGGTACACCCCTCCCACCCCTCTCCTCTTTCTCATCAACCCCAACACCCCCACCCCCCACCCTGACGCTAGCTTGTCTGAGTGGCCTTTTGCCATGCATTCCTCTCTTCCCTGTTTGGCCTCTGTCTCAGGAAGTGGCCCAATTAGTGGATAAACACCATGGAGGAGATGGGGAGGAGGGGTTGGGCAACTCCCGCCCCCTGCGTCTATGCCTGTACCCTGCCGGCACAAAGATAGAGAAGAGCTGGGGATCTCTGATGGGGGAGAGGAGGTTAGAGGTGGGGGTTGCAAGGGGAAAACCATAAAATAAATAAATTATTAAAATTCCCAGGCGCAATGAAAGTAATGATGCACATGACACTCTGCTCTGTGAAAGAAACTCCAAATTGGTACAAACAAATCGACCAGGGCTAACAGATTGGAGATGTATGCTTGATTTGATACTTCAAAAAAAAAATGAGGCAGGCTGTTAAAAAACACCTATAATACATTTTTTAAAATTATTATTTGTACTGAATGTTTGTTTTTTTTACATTAATTAGGGAAGACGTTCAAGGCATTTGTTTAAAATGGTCTTGATTGGCGTATCTCTAAGGATCATTTACATCATTAAAAGAATAAAAGAAAGAACCTTTGAACCTCGCAATTTTTGAATGTGTTTTTTGACAGCATGCATAACTAGATTTAGACATTTCAGTACTTTCCATACTTTAAACTGTAAATGTAATAAGGTAAAACTTGAAAGACTATCATTTAAAACATCTGACAGTTTTGCATTTTAAACACATTTTATGGTGGCATTACGACCTTACTGTATTGTGTCACTACATGTTGCTGCCAAAATATGATCTGCGGGAAAAATAACATTAAGGATAAAAATGACACCTTCTTTTTTTCCAATCATGGATTTCCGCGAAAGAATTTGCCTTTCCGTTTTGAGCATGCCATTATTGGTTGGGTTTGCCTCAAGTGATATGGTACACGTATTTGTGGTCCAAACTATCCGCAGATTGACATGTGCAGACTGTCGAAATAGCTGCCTAAGGGCATGAAATCATGATCTGCAAATAGCACTCTTAATTAGGCATGTTTATGATCAACTCAAACCGCATATTTTACAGTTAGTTTCTGGTCAGACTTTGTCGTAGTAGAATCCTTTTAACAAGAGGTTCACTGAGTTTGGATAATCTTCTAGATTCAAATATTTTGTAAATGCTTTCTTTTTTGGCTCCTCTGTATCATATATGATCAAAAAAGTGTTTGTTGCTTCTGCTGTCACATTTTGGAACCAAATCTCCTGGTTGTCTCTTATGTTTGTGATTATACAGTGTCAGGGTATAATACATTACGGGTAAGAAACTCTTGCGGGTAAATGACTGAATGTACAGTAATACGATGTCAGGGTTATATTGGCTCCTCCTCCTTTTAGATTGCAGTGGAATGCTTTTTGACATTTAGTGAAGAGTGATTTACAGGTGACACTGACTTGATGTGTGCACATGGCTGACCTCAGGAAGCACGTAGTTTGGCATATGACAGTCCCATGACCCCGTGGTTGAAACCATTGAATCTGCTTAGCATGTAAAAACTCAACAAGTAACAGACTGCGACTCAAAATCACTCTTACTGCCAAGTGAAGTAAATTTGCAGGAATTGCTTTGTGACACTAGAGCAGAGACATTCTGACAACTAACAGACCTTTAGCAAATAAAACTTTAAATCAATAAAGAGTGCACATCATACTGTGGTAAGTGCAGCACACAGTACATTTCATATTCTACAGTGCTGAAAGTTATTAAGTCATTATGTCAAAATAATGTCATTATGAATACATCATGTTGTTAAAAAAAGAAAAAGCCAGTGAAGGTTGAAGTGTTAAGCTTGTTTTAAATAGAAATTAATATGAAATGAAATGCCCTGGCATTTTAAGATGCGTTTTATCGACAAATTTACAGACAATAATGACGCATTGAAAGATTTTCTTGCAATATGTACTTCATGCATTCTTTACTCTATTAAAGTGACTAGGCTTATTCTTACCTTGTTTTATGATACATTTCATCATTTATAAGAAATGCTTGAAATAAGTTGAAAATAGCTTTTTTTTACTACACTGACAGATGATTGATTTCATATATATATATAT
>JAPMOB010243885.1:0-41992 GCA_029875015.1 Lepomis gibbosus | reverse complement strand
TAACCACACCCCCATTCTCTGTTTGAGAAAGAACGGTCGCCAAAAACGGCCGTTAAAACTGGCTGGAGGGGCACTTTAACTCTACGAAAATGCTGACAGGGGCTTAAGAAGCCGTCTTTAATAAGACAAGTTTATACCAAGAATTCTACGGCTTTTCCAAAATATTCAACTAGGTTATGAATATGACTCGACCTTGAGAGGATAAAGAAAGACAAAGAAAGGACATTTATCATTTTTCTCATGTACCAAATCTGCTTTAATACACCATCCAGTTTTGCCGTGGGTGAACTTTATAGTATAGTCACGCAACCTGACAAATTGGTTGAAGGGTTTGCTAAGAACTTCACTAAAGTTACTGAAACCAATGTGAGTTAATAATATTGTTCAAAACTAAAAACACAAACTGATAAATGGTGGAAATTACTTCTAAATTACCATTTCGGACTAATTTGTTTCAAGCCTTTCACATGCTGCCATTTAAACAAATGATCAGGTTGAACAAAGCAGTACCGTCTTGTGGGGCCTGGTAGCGAACAACAGTCTTTCGTTGTCTGAAGTCATAACGCCTCTGATTTTCTTCTTCCTCATCCTCGCCATCTTCATCGTCATCTTCATCATCTTCCTCCTCCTCCTCTTCATCATTTTCTCCATCTTCTTCCTCCTCTTCATCGTGATCGTCCTCATTCACTCCTGTGAATTAGAATAAATAAATTGTTAAGTAAACACACACTGAGTTTCAATCCATGCGTAGGTTTCTACAGCAGGTAAAAAGCATCTGTTCTGGACAAAATTATAACAATTCTGCTTCTGATAGTTAAATAGAGACAGCCTACAGAAGGTGATGAAGAAAACACACTTGTGTATGCAGGTGACTCAGTGTATCATTTGTTCTTGTCTTATTCAATAGGGAATCCAATGTTGGAAAATTACAAAACAATTTGCTATTCTTTTACAAATCAAACACAAAAACATGTGACAGCTTGTTTTTCATACCTTCAAAGTCAAAAACAGAAATTTATTTTTTTATATATGGTATATATTATAT
The DNA here is from genome assembly GCA_029875015.1 of Lepomis gibbosus. NCBI lineage: Eukaryota > Metazoa > Chordata > Actinopteri > Centrarchiformes > Centrarchidae > Lepomis > Lepomis gibbosus. Next base: position 40,947 of record JAPMOB010243885.1, on the reverse strand, counting down.
ATATATATACATATATATATATATATATATATATATGTGTCTTATTTGCATAACCAGGAAGTTGCCAACTTTTTGTGTCTTTCACTTGATAAATGTGCAGAAAATACACTTGGACAATGGCGCTACCTGATATAATGTAAAGACTATGACCTTGAACATTAACATAAGGGGGGATTTCTGGGAAATAAAAAACAAGGCTCAACTTGCCACACAGAGTACAAATTTATCTGTATACACAAGAGAAGACTAACTAAACTCACATTCATATCTGATTTTGAATTCCCAATTGAAAAAAGAACAATTGATAGACAGATTCAGGTGTTTCTTCCTCATGTCATTAGTATGCCTTGTAGTAATCTGAGGCCACAGGTGTATAAAAATTTAATTTTCTCCAGAACTAGATGGACCCAGACCAGCATGCATTGTACAGTATTCCCCGGCTATGTACCTGAGTTGTTTATTAAACCTAATCCATCTCACCTTGGTTCTCTTCCTCAGTGTCTTTACTCTCCACATTTGTCCTCAGAGAGCTTCTCATTCTGCCTCTGGTGTACACACCAAGCTGCTCAGAGGAAACAGGTCATAGCTTGTTACACATTCTCAAACAGCAAAACAACCCGCTGTCAACAGGATTAAACGATGCAATGAAAGGTGGAAATGAATAAGTGAAACTGTCTCTGTGGGTCATTACCTCTTCTTTAGTCTCTCTATCTCTGCTCCTCAGTCGCCGTCTCATCTTCTTCATGTCGTCCATCTTCTGGAGGACAGCTTCAGCTGTGCTGAGGGACAATCAGAGGAAGAAGTTTATCGATAATGTAATTACTTGATATCTTATCATTTATACCAAAAGCCCACTGTGTATGATAATGTATTTGTTAGATACTACGTGAGGTTATGGATCAGCTTAGAAGCGGTGAGGAAGGAACCCAAAGAACCTGGAGTGAACGTTGCTGAACTCACTTTGTGATGAGGCGGTCGTAGAGCACCGACTGGTTACGGGAATTCAGTTTGTATCTGGTGATTCGGGAACTACGTCGGACTGAGCGGTCCTCTTCTTCCTCCTGTAGATTAAAGCGGCTCCTCTTGGGAGTGGACGACCCCTCCACTTCATCTGGAACATCTGGGGCACAAAACGGAACAGTTGTATTAGCTTACTAATCGTACAGATCCTCCTAAAAAACAAATGCTTCTCAATACGCTTTGTGGGCTATTTATTTTAAGGCTTCAGTGTTAGCTTTAAAGAAATGACACTGTGAAACTGTACCTGCTTGCTGCTTGCCACTGGATGCATTGCCCTCTCTCTGCAGCCTGGAAGATTTCCTAAAGAGACGAAGGACACATAAAACCCAAAATGAGTTAATCATGTCTCTTTATATTTTATGTTTACCACCAATTTCTACATCACGTGTGATATGCAAAGCATATATTTAAAGAATGTACTGCCAAGATGTTAGCAGTCAATGTGCAAAATTAACATTAATATTAAAGTGGGTGGGCCTGTTACCTGGTGCAGCATCCTCCAGCCTTGTCTTCATTCGCAGGAGAGCTGGTCTTTGGTTCCATGTCAGCAAAAGAGACCTCCAGTTTTACTCTCTGTCCTCGGGTCCTCAGAGAGTGATGGAAACCACTTCCTTCATCCTGCTTCACATCAGCATGTCCCTGGCACAGTGACATTACGAGTTTATAGATTTCAGCACATATAAAAAGAAAGTGAGTGTTTTCTCGATTGGATTAGAAATTCTAATTAATAATTTGACTGTGATGATGAATATTTCTTGATTGACTTGCGCAAAAAACAATGTTTACTGAGAAAAAATTAAGTGTGAGCTCGTCACTATTTACATGTGACATTTTCAGTAACCTCATTTATTTCTGTTCATTTGCGTCGGCTTTAGTATGTTGGATTTGAAATTATTTTACAATTTGTAAATATTCATAGATACACAAACATACATACATTGTAAACATAAACTCCTTAAAGGAACATTTGCGGATTATTAATTTTATTTATTTTTCCTTTAATAGAAGAAAAAATGTGACTGCCTAGAGCAGACTGCTAGATGGCAGAAAGTTTCTCATGGTGTTTCATGGGACAATATCTTCTTCACTCACTAAACCACAATCTGCCCTGTGGTTGCTACTACTGACCACGATCTTGCAGACACTTACTTGAAATGTTTTATATTTATCTCAAAGTGCTGGTTGTTTATGGATTAGAAATTAGGTCCTCAAAGTAAGCAAAACCTACTATTATATACTATTAAGCACATTTAATCATTTAATTTATTTTATGAAGTAACGTTAACAGATAAGTCTGAGATAAAGCTTAATGAATGACTGAGTTAATGTAAGAATTCATTAATGAATGAACAGGGCCCCTCCACAACAACATTTACCAAAAACACACCACTTTGCTTGATAATAAACTTGTGACACCTGGGACATTAAGCTTCTTGAAATTCTGGTCTAGTAAACTAACATACAGTATTTTTACAGGGCGATTAAACACACCACATAACCAATTATTCAACTTGATTTATTTATTAACTACGTTACTTTGACTGTGTGATTTATAAATGGTCATTACACACGATCAATCAATACATTGTCCAACAGATGCAGTTGTGAGTGCAGTTCAATGTTAGAGAGCAACTCTACGGGGTAAGGTAACAGTTACTTTATCAGTAACCTGACACTGTAGCGACTTAGCTTAGCACGCTAACAAAATTAGGAGAGCAAAGTTGCTTTCATGGATAATTTATAATCTAACGTTAGTAATTCGTGCTGTAGTTGTCTAACAAGCGGTCTGGGTGTACATGCTCACATTGGCGGTGTTGTTTTCGGGGCTGCTGAAGCTGTCATCCTGGGCCTGGGAAGACCGGGTCAGCCGGGCGGACTTTCTCTGCGACGCGGGAAGCAGCGACAGAAACTCGGAGCTTGTATCCAGCTCCACCGACCTCCTCTTAGGAGTCGCTGCTACCGGCTCAGCTCCGGAGGTGCCACTCTTGCGTAGCATCACCATCTTGACTCCAAACAGACCTTATATGAGCTCGGACGACGGATAACGAGCCGCTATTCAACCTTTAAGTGTCTAACGTTTACGGAACCGCCAACATAGCACAGATATCGGTGAATATCCGCCAACTGACATGCACGGGCCGCTCACTAAACCCTTGATTTCTGGCGCCATAAACGTCATCAGACGTTATGAGGAAAGTAGCTAATGAGCTGCCGCCAGGAAAAATAGTTCTCTTAGCAAAATTGTAAATTAAGTCAAACTTTGGCACAAAGTTCATGTTCTCCACACCTAAGACGCAGCGCAATTTAGTGGCCAATGTTGCTGTCGTTACTACACCATTTATAGTACTTGTTAAAACATAATATAGGCGGAGGGATATGCATACTATTTCAAAAGGTGTTCCGGTAGATGTTAGAGCGCGCTCTGCTGCTCCAAACTGCGTACTAACGCGCGCTCATTATGTACACAAACCATGTTCTAACAACAGCCAGTTGCAAACATTAGCATGTTTATTTAAAACACGGAGACAATATCAGCTCATCATCTTTTATTGGAATAAGTGACAGATACCAGAAGAGAAAATACAAACTCTAGACTTGTGTCTAGCCTGAAAAAAAAAAAAGAGTAAGAGTACATTGTGTAAAACTGCTGTACAGGCAACTACAACCTGACTGTAAAATCTCAAAACTTTCCATTGCACCCTCACTACTTGCTACCTTATGCAGATCTTCCTTCCTAGTGTGTTTGAGGGATGAAGTGCAGTCAGGAGTATAATGGGAAAAATGTCACTCTAGGATGAATAAATCACCCCCAGAGAGACCATCTTTATAGTCTCGTATCACTCTTTGCCTCATTACTATTGAGATTTTTAGTACTTTTAGTGCAACCAGGAGCCATTTTCTAACATTGGTTACAAGCAATTGAATTTTGAACAAACACACAAGCAACTGCTTGATTTGTAAATCAATTACTTTGCCTTTGCAGCAGAAATGAGGAAAAAAGAAAACTGAAGGATTCAATGGAAGACTTGAGATTTCACTCAGAGCCCACATTCCTTTTCATATGCACAGTAGCCAACCATCTCATTTCACAGCACCAGTGTTTGTGTTTGACAACAAAGCCAATTAGTTATGTGATAACAAAAGTCTACCATCTAACAGCCACTGACAGGTCAATAGTCACAGTGTGCATCTGTGTGTGCAGCTAATGTGGCTGCACACACACAGATGCTGTCACTTTAAGCAAATAGATCTGGGCATAAAGTTAAGGCAGGTATCCTCTCCTGTTTTCAGGCCCGAAACAGTTTGACCATCACAAAATGTAGCCAACTACTGAAACAACTATCTGAAATACAGTGGATTAAAAAATGTGTCACGAGACAATTGGCTACTGTGCAGTTTTGTCTTTGTCTTGAAATGTGGCCTGATAGCCCCGTCACCAGGGAGGGTGTGTTCACGCAATGGCTGCCAGGTAGTCTTTCACCTCCGCTGGGGTGAGTCTTTTGAAGCCAGCCTCATTGCAGATCCCCACCTCAATGTTCTCCTCCGTCATCTGACCCTCAAAACTCTCCTGAAACACAAAGATGAGGGAGAGTAAATGAGAGAAAATAAAAAGGAGAAACTGTAAAGATTCTATACCTTAAGTACTTTTATAAGAAACAACATACCTTCAATGTCAAGATGGCTGTGTGGATGGCATCTTCCAGTTCCAGATCATTGTTATACCTGGAGAACAAAAACAAAGTCGTCATCTATCACTTAATTTAATTTTCTGGAATTGTAGTGACGCAAATATCATCCTGGCTCATCTTTCCTGTGTTCCAACTTCACATTTAATTGGACAGTAAAGGTCAACCACACTCTTCTAAAAATATTAACCTCAGGCTTCGATTCTCTCTGCACTGACATTTAAAGTATCTTGAACTGTAGAAATATCTTAGAAGTTACATGTATCCATTCAGACTATACCAAGACAAATACTTTACATCTGTGTTTTAACAAAGTCCTTATAGGCAAGTCATCCCACTCGGCCACCATCTTGGCAACGCCACCGGGCAGCTATTTCGGACTAACAAGACCAGGCTCCTATATGAATTAATGGGGAAGAGAGCCAGAACTTCCCTTTTACTGTAATAAAAATTGATGAAAAGATTTGACGGCTTTGCCCCAAAATAAGGTTTAAAAAGTGTTTTTCGCGACCAGTTATACTTCTACCACACGTGTCACCACTTCCACGCATGCGCAGTAGAAGTAAAACAGACTCTTACGTCAGTGGAACCACACGATTGGCTGAAATATGTTTCCCACTTTAGCTGTTAATAGCAAATGACTGGTTTTCCAACGGGAGGGGCGGGATAGCCATCTTTGGCATTTCCCCATAGAGTCATATTGAGGATGTGATTGAGTGGCTTGTCTCCTCTATAAAACGTCTCTGGTTTTAAAAATTAATAGTCATTATTAAAAAAAAACATAACTTAGGAGAGGTAGCAAGGTAGCAAGCCCTAACTGTAGGAGACAGCCTATATATCAAAATCCACTTACCTTTTTTCAAGGAATGTTTTTCCATTAACATAGTTCTTTCCCATTGCTGTGGCTTTCCATGCAAAATATGCACCCTGCCAGTCAGAAAGATAATGAATAAATAAGTTATGTTTCTGACAGAATATTTTATATAGAGTCTCTGCAGACAGAGTGAGACAGGGTATAACTGTTAATGGGTATTGGGGGGTTGTGAATCTGGCAGCACTTAACATAGACTTAAAAAAATTAATGTGTATTATGAAATTATTAGTTTATGCAAGGAAACTAATGAGCAGTGTTATTATTATTATTACAAAGCAGTTAGTCTACAGATTAAGATTAATCCAAATAAAACAATTATTTAACAGGAAAGAGCTATGTGATTGAAGACAAAAATTGTTTTTCAACAAATATGAAAGCAAGTAATACAACATACAGAGGGGTCGGACTGGAACAGGTACGGGTGGTCTTCATCCCATCCAGCTATCAGCAATGAAACGCCAAACGGACGCACTCCACTGGAGGAAAAAACAAGACCAGTTAAATCTAACATTCTGACTGAAATTATTTTACCTCTGAAAAGGTGATGTGTCTAAAAGTTGTGTGGATTAGTGTCTCTTAGTGTATACTCACCCAGACTGTGTGTACTCCTGCATTACAGAGGCCACTCTTTGGACAAGCTGGCCTGTGGGGATTGGCTCCTGGTAAACCAAGTAGTACTGTTGTGCCAACTTCCGGGCTCGTCGCACTAAAACCCTGCAAGGACGATACAACTCATTAATTTCTCTGTGCATGTGAGGTTCAGTAATCAGACTAACTCTGGTGGCGTCTTTTTAATTTCTCACATAGAAAGCCAACAAAGTCCTGAATTATCTTTTTTGTAAAGGCTGCTTCACAAGATCTGGATATGTGCCAGATTCACAATCTTGAAGAGTGAAACTCTCCGCTGGACTCTAAATATTGTTGTTTTGTGAATTCCTAGAGGAAAGAGTGTTCATGGTGTGCTTTACAAATTGGTTGACTATAGTAAATTTGTTAAAAGGGTTGAAACATGCAAAACATCCAATTCATACATTGAAAATAAACTGGATATTGCCAGGAACATTGTGGCTTTAGCTGCTAATAAACAAAGTGCAGCCTACTTTCACATCATTTGCCCTCTAAAGTGCATTTGGAAGCTGTTGGACATCACACAGAAATATACTAAAGTTAGGGAAGAAACCCAAGATGCTGGCGTTTCCTTCCAAACACAGAAAGAACTGTCACCTGTAGTCAGGCCCCATGCCGCTGTAGACCATGCCTATGTGTTTAGTGATGGGCTCCACTTTGTGGACGCTCTGCTCATCATACAAAATAGACTTTTGTTTCTTCTCTGTTGCCAGGACGACTCCATTGGAAGCTGAAATGTCAAAGACAATATCACCATTAGTGTCATCACAAATCCTCACCAATGATCTCTTTTTTTTGTAACCCACTTCCGCTATGTAATGTCATGCAGAGATTTTAAGGACAGTGCACAAGTGTCTGTTACGGTGTGCTAACTTGTCAAACTAAATGGCACATCCTTCACTATTATGAGAAAAGATTGCAGATTGCAAGGCAAAACTACAGCATGGTACTCTGCCATGCAGTATCAGATTTAGATAACCATTTTCACTGCATTAAAATCAGGAGAAATTACACTGAAGGAGTGGGAATATTTCAGCACCTGTTTACATCCATTCATTTTTTGTGTGTGTTACACTATCATTTACTTTAATGCATACACCATTCCAGAAAGAGCTTTGTTGCATCCTCTGATTACAGTAAGACATTAAATTATTCCCATTTCATTAAAGCACTTCACTTAACTTATCAGCAATACAATAATCAGGCCAAGTTTTGCCCCAAAAAACAGGAAAATATGCTCCACACGTTTCTACTGTACCTTTGATGCCAACCGAGGGAGCTCCGGCTGCTACAGCTGCCAGGGCATATTCAATCTGGACCAGTTTACCAGAGGGGCTGCAGGAAGAAACACACGGTGCTGCATTAAGATGCAACGAGGTGGAGGAGAACTAACCTAAACTACAGATACAGCAACGACTATAGTTTTAATTTCCTATTTAAGTTAACGCAAAGACGAACAAAGATGAAACTGAAAGTAAAAGTTAAAATAACTGACTCATTTCAGCTAGTTTAGCCAAGCTAGTCTCTGGATGATTATTGTGTAAAAATGACCTGTTTCGGTCTATTTGGTTATAGGCTCATAATTCTGGCAGATTTATATTATCGATATCAGAAGCAAAATCTCACTTGACTATTTAAAATAAAAGCATGTTAGCCGACATGCTAACAGTTAACGTTAACGTTAGCTGATTCATTACCCCGGCAATGACAGTGCATCGATTACAGCGGCTCTCAAAACACTCTTTACACATCAAAATGGAAAACCGTGCATATATTTTATCAAACGATAATTCAAAAGGAACATATGCCTGCTGCAAGTGTAGACGCAGTTTTCAAATTTCCCGAGTATTTTGACAAAGTTTACCTAAATGTGGTGAGAGAGAAACTGTAGCCTCGTTCCGCCATCTTGTTTTTCTTCTTCTGCTCAGAGTTGACTGGAGAGTTAACAAATCCACCTGGCGGTGATACTGCCACCTATAAGGACTTAATTAAACCTCCATCATGAGGGTGATCTTTTCTACAGTCTACACATACAATCTACTAGAGCTGCAATGTTTAATCAAATAATCGATTAATTGTCGACTATTCAATTAATCGCAAACTTTTTAGATATTCGATCAATCAGTCTGAGTATCTTTAAAGAAAGATTATTTGATACCATGAATATTTTGGGGTTGTGGCCAAAACAAGACATTTGACAACGTCAATGGGAAACAATTATCGTGAATTTCTGACATTTAATACACCCAACAACTAATTGATTAATCTTGAAAAAATTGACAGATTAATCAACAATGAAAATATTCAGTAGTTACAGCCCTACAAACACTATTTAGATATAGCAAATATACAATATTATAAAACCAAGTTTTTGGAGAGAGAGACCATGCAGCAAAATGTTTGTCCCTGTTTTTCTGTCTTCCGAAATTAAAATTACACACAATCTGCACTACTTTTATAGTTTTATGCCAGAGGAACCATTTGTCTGTACCGGTCTGTACTGTTTAACTCTAATGATATATCATTTTGAATTATCTAAAAATGTTGGCCAATGCTAGACAAAGACAGTTATCTGTTTCTAACTCTGCAACAAGAGAGGAATTTAAAATTGATGTGGCCTAATAACTTTATCATTTTGACATGAAAGAATAGAAAACATTTTTAAATTATGACATTTGTCCTAAATATATACTACAAATACCTTTGCATCCCAAAAAAACTAATTTTAAGATAGAAATCAATGTTGTCACAGTATAATCAAGTAAGAAACATGTGGAACGAATGAACAACAACTGGAGACGAACACTATATTTAGTTCAGACTATCTCACAGAGGACAGATTTGGCTTGGTTTGGAGAAATTTTTTTTGGAAAGCGTCACCACGTTTAATAAACTAAAAACACTCTGGGGCGCAATTTGGAAAGTTGACCGCTAGACTGCAGTAAGACGTCTAAATGCGTCTTGTCCGCCGGAAATTAAACAGAGGAAGAAAACGTTTGTTGTCGCTGTTTGATGACGCAGTGAATGTCAGTGACCGTGAGCTGTTTGGCATGTTGAGGAAGCGTGCGGACAGCAAAAATGATGAATTTATCCGCGTTAGTGCACAGCCTTAGGTGCTCTTTACTACACATTGAAAGCAGACTTCTGCAGTCTGCCGGACTGGATCGACACCTGGGTGAGTTTACCGATCCGAGCTCGGGGCGGCAGCTGACAGCAGCTAACATTAACAACACACACTGTGTCTCCCTCTGTGTCTTTCTCTCAGTTTGATTTCATCCAAAGTTTAAACTTGCTACCTTTGCCTGCCACCTATCTTTAATGTCATCTTACCCCAACTGTCTCTTTACATGTGAATCCTATATCCGGTCGTACTGAACTGATTAATTAGGGTTGCAGCGATTAGAAGTGAACAGTGTTTTTCCTGTGTGCAGCTCCAGCGTTGGCTGAGAGTGGCCCCAGCCTCCTGCCTCAGGTCGACCATGAGGGTGAGCTGGAGGAGCAGCAGAGCCCGGAGCAGCCCCCTGGCCTCCTAGACAGCATCCTGTGGATGGCAGCACCCAAGAAGAGACGCACTATAGAAGTCAACCGCACCAGGAGGCGAGCTGAAGGCAAACTCCTAAAAGTCAAGGTACAGTGAGAGGGCCGTACCTGGATCCTCTGTAAGGGCCATTTCACCCCAGAATTATAACACAGAGTTCTACCTATCTGTACTGATTGATTGGGAGTGACTAGCAAAGGTTTTGAGATATCAGTTGAACCTCTGTACATTTACGATCAATGGCATTTAGTTTGTGGCATGGAAATCTATAGATGCAATGCAACAGCTGTTAAGTTTAGGATCCCCTGTTGTTTAATGTGACTGAGGTTGAATACAATTTCCATTATGTTCAATTTAGGAAATTATTATTAATTTAATATTCCTCAATAATTATGATTAGTGGTCGACCGATATGGGTTTTTCAGTGGCCGATGCTGATTGAGAGCAGAGCTGCCGATGGGTGAAATATAATGTTGATATCAAAAAAGAAAAGTCATTTTTTAGTTCCATTTTTCCATGCAGAGTCAAAATTAATATACTACATGGTTATCTTAGCCAGTAACATGTTGTTTTAGATGGAGTTTTTATTGATGAATGAAATAGAAAAATATATCGGGTTATGCTGTAGTTTTCAGAACGTGGCTGGTGTTTAAGGTAGCGTAGGATATGTTTTTTTAGAAGTGACATCATTCAACTGCATTATTCTCTACAATATATCAATATAATTTTGAAGCTCCCCAGTAATGGTGTTAGATTAGATTTGCACTCATTTAGGATGATATATCTGCACCGTGAGTGCAGTTGTCTGCCGATGCCCATTAGGGCAAAATGCCAGATATCAGCCCATTTAATCAGCCCACCGATCTATCAGTAATTATAATCCACTTAATGAGTACTTAGTACACAGATACGTAGGTTCAGACAAATGGTATCAGTACCTATAATCACAATAATCTGCATACTTTATTGTAACCAGTTTTATTGAGGAGTTTTCTTTTTTGAACTAAAGTCGCTCAAGATGGTCTCATCTCAGCATCCATGGAAATAACTGGTGATAACAAGAGGCACAGATCTCTTTTTAAATCTCTGTTCTTAGGGGACAAGCCTGATGACATCATTTTAAAGCAGTATCTCCAGTAGAGGGGGCTGATATAATCTGATCACACACAAATATCAACGTGTGTGTAATATGGTACCTTGGCCATTTACTAACGAGACATAGCAGTACATAAAATTCATAAGACATGTCAGAAGTAATAACTGAAAAGTAAAGAAGTAACAACTGAAAAGTCTCCACGGACTGTCTCATTCTCTGTCTCCCTCTCTCAGAACAACATCGAGCCGTGTCCAGAGTGTGGCCACTTGAAGCAGAAACACATCATGTGTGGCTTCTGTTATGCTAAGGTGTGCAGGGAGACTGCTCAGATTCGTCAACAGATTCAAAGAATGGAGGGCGGCCCGCTGAGGACCCCGACTGTGGAGACTGTCGTCCTGTATGATGGTGAGACACCAAGCCAGCAGGACAAAGACAAGAGGATTGTGGAGAGGGCCAGGAAGAGGCCTGCCTGGTTCAGCTAATGATGCTCAGATGTTATAGGTGTGTGAGATACAAACCTTGAGTTTGACACAGGTCTGGTCAGATACACACTGACGCTTTATTTGATAAATAGCAGGTTTTGAATAAATACTGGTACATCAGACATACCTTTTCACTCACCTCTGTGAGTGTACATACTGTACTCTGTGAACAAGTCTTTAGGGCTCCCACAGAAGTCATATTTTCAGCTGTGAGAAAGTTACTGTATATTTGACATGTTTGACAATAAATTCATTATTTGAAAAAATATTCTTCTGTATCTATTTTTTTTAAAAACTAATGAGACCATGCAATGTTAAGAACAGGTTAATGATTGCATTAGTTAAACAAGTCTTAGATTTAAATATATTTTAACTCTTGAGGCGACTGCTTCTACTTCATGACACCGTAACAAACAGCAAGATAATACCAGAGGTGTATCCCTAAAACCTCCTTTTATCAAGACTACAACTTTTGTCACTCTCTGATAAAACTTGATTTGTTTGGTCCAATGGGTGAAAAGTAGATGTGCGCAATCTGTTTATTAGCGACACAGTATAATTTGGTCTTAAATATAGCCAAAGATGGAGTAACTACAAGGAATCTGATTGATTTCAAACATTTCATGTAAAATCTGTGCAGGTGAAACATGACAAATCATGACTATGTACACGAATACAAGTGTCGTGATAACATTCATTCATATTAAATATTATCCTCCTGCATTAAATGGCTTGGTTGCCTACTCATGATGGAAAACTAATGGCAACTTATAAACTTGAAGAGGCTCCGGGTTTTGTTTATAAATGTGAGTTTGTGTTGCCACAGCAAAGTCTATTAGTCAAGATCCAGCATCAAACTGAAGTCATGTAATACTGGCTCTTGTGTTGCTGGCTGACTGTTTTTGCTGGGCAGAGTCCAGCATGCCTTCCACTGCCTCAGTCACACCATCATACGCCCTCTGATTCAGTTTCACCCCAACGGTTTGAAGAAACTGGGGTTGCCAACGCTCCCATGACAGCAGCCCGGCTTTAAAAGCGATATTCTGTTAATTAGCTTCAAATATTCACAGAGCATTGAAGTAACAAGCAGTACACATGTGCTAGAGCTGTTGTTTGAGAAAGTCATAAAACATAGTATAGTGTGGAAGAATGTTTCCTTGAATCTTTGTTACTAGTTATACATACACAAGTATAGATAGCTTTATCTGCATAGTGCTACAGCTCTAATCCAGCTATGTTTATCTGTCCTGGTAAGCATTTAGTGTATATCCAGCAAGGCCTCCCAACCTTTTTTCAAATCCATCCATCATAACTGGAATATAAGGATACTGAGATCTGTTTACCTCTTTCATTGTCACCTCTCACTCTCCATCACTCTTTCTCATTATTCCACATTCACATATAAATGCAGCTAAATGATGCTGACAAGAGAACATCTCTTAAAATCCGCCCGTTACAAACATTACTTCTGCAGCCTTTAACAAGATTTTGGCGAAGTAGCTGACGTTTAGCTGCGGTTTAATGACAGATTCTGACTGTCATTCGATGATCTGATTGCCCCTCAGCTGTTTCCTTCCTGTGACATGTGGACTATGTGAGAGACATCTGAGGAGTGGAAGGTTATTTTCTATGACAAGATGGGATGAACCCTGGATCCACATCAGTCAAACAGATCAGTAATTTCACATTCCTGTCAAACACACGTGTGCTTATGGTACGGATGTGAACACATAGGTCTCCATAAACCTATAATCACATGCACACAGTCAAACCCAAACCAAAATACAAAAAAAATCAAAAAGTTGCACAAGGTAGGATTGTTTGATGATTCCACTTTTACCTACAGGTACGTGATACAAATATGGTCAATAAGTGAAATTAGTTGGGGTTCACTTTCAACTTTCATCTGGATTTCTCTGGTTGACTCACGTCATGGAACAAGCTAAAGCTCATTTTCAAATGAAAACTAACCTCCAGGATGCCTGAAGTGACGACATTCACTACAAAGTGATGCAGAGGAGTAAAAATAGAAACAAGACTGGATATTTAAGACACTGCCCAATACACACACACACATACATCTCAGGCTACTTGAACCAAACAGATACACACATCGATGATGACACATGATTCAGCCGCTCGTTGTATGTGTTTCCCTTGAGTTTTGTGCCAGCCAAGTCAGATACAACAAGTGAAAGAGGACATTTGTTTTGCCACAATACCGGCATTTTACACAGAAGTCTATCACACTCTTGACACGCGATCACACAATGCACTGTGTGAGCAGAGGAGGCTGCTACCTGGTCAACTCCTACTGTGATCTCCAGGAGGACAACCAGTGCAAGAAGGAGAGCTACCAAGCATGTTGGCTGAGCCTGGTCCTTGAAACCAGACCGCAATACAAGTAGGTTGTTCTACGCCTGGTTGGAAATTATGCTTTATTCTAGATCTTGTATGAATCAATACATGTACCATACTACTGTATTCTCTGATTATGTGAACTTTGTTAAGTATTTATAGATTTATATAGTGTATTGCTCAGTGTGGCGTTGTGACACACAGCAGGGCAAAGGATAAGGGACAATAGAACACCATGAGCAGCATGAGATGTTTAAATTCCCAGTGATGCACACACAGTAGGGCTGAAAGCTGCTACTGCACTGCCCAACATGCACATCCTGATCAGTGATGTCACTGCATGCATGCTGCCTGTGACCACTAAGGGAATATACCTGTAATATATAATGTGGTGCAACCAAAGTCTAATCAAGGAGCAGTGAAGCAGCAGTTTTTAAGCTATTTGAAACAGATATGATCACAGCACCACTATAAGTCAGTGTGTTAAGAGAGTGGATTAAAAACCATTTATCGTGTAATGTATTCCAGGCTGACAGTGTCAGAGACAGACAGCTTTCGCAGAGAGAGTTACAAGCAGCAGCAGGTGGTGCACTTCATGGTGGAGAGGAGTCCTAGCCAGACACTGAGGCTGGGCAGCAACATCGGAGCCATGACAGGGCACCAGCTACCCTTCTTCAACACCAGCAGGGACCTGCATCATAAGTTTGGAGAACAACAGCCAGCTGTACTAAGAAAGGTTGGATTTGATAAGCAGGAAGTGACTGCCATTAATCGGGACCTCAGCAAGCCAGCCAGAGAGAACTTCCGTGCTTCGAGCCTGATGTCCTCACCAAGAGAAATCTCCCATCGGGTGCAGAGGAGGGAGTGACGCAAAGAGGGGCAGGGTTTTTAAAATCACAGTTCATAAGATATAACATAGCCTGTTATTGTAATTTACATTCTGGTATTAGTAAATTAAAATGTACTGACTGTGAATACTGCCTCTTGATAACATGCCTCACAAGTATTGTTTTATCATGTATAACTGCTAGATATCTCATCTGTTAAGTAACATGGTATTTTAAGTATCGTGCAAACAAAAGACTTTAACGGAACAACCTCTCTTGTGAGGAGTGCTAACTTATTTTAATGAATGATTTATTTTCTCCTAATTAAATTACAAATGTATTATCTTTGAATAATGTGGCAAACTACTGAAGGACACATAAATGATATGCTATTTTCAAATGTAATGATACACTGCATTGAAGATATTATCGCATGCTCACACGGACTCTTTACAGTGTTACTAGATTCCAGGAAGAAATTACGCTTCTGCCATAGTCAATGATTTCCATCTCTAACAAAGCTTTGTGAAGCTTCAGTGTCTGGAACCTCACTTTGCCTTCTGTCTGACTGAAGTTAATATGATTGTCCAGCTAGAGAAAAGCTCCCCATATATTCCTGTTGCATACTGTTTACTTTTTATTTTAAATGTATGCATTAGGAGCTTGCACGCTATTGTTTTAAATTATTATTACATTAAGTATACAAATGCAGTGGCAGCACCGCCCTGTGGGAAGACAACAACATTGCAAATCAGTGAGCTGATCTATTACACTAAATACAGCAGTAGGCCTACATTCAAGTTTCTAAGGAGAAAACAAGAATAGCCTGAAAATTAAGTGAAACTTAAACAAAAAATTTATTATGAGGACTTCACATAGTGGTTTAAGTCAGTACACTAGAATTTATGTCATTATATCCAGCTCTTCTTCACGAGGTTATGGTCAAAACAAAAACATAACAGTGCGGAGAAACTTAGTAAGCTATAAAAATGCTACTGCTTTAGTTAAACCTTTCATTGCAGGGGTGCAGTGGGACGCTAAAGGGTGCAGTTTGACTGGTGTGCTGCAGTATTGTGGTATATGTACTGAGCACTACTTTGAGCTCTGTTCCCTTATTAAGATTCACATGCACCTTCAGTGTCCTGTCTCACTGATAGTTTAGGGTGAGCAAACATATTATTGTGTGGTGTCAACACCCTCCACTGCAAAAAATCATCAGAATATTGCTGGAAAAAACATCTTGACAAATTTATTCTGGATGTCTGGTTGTTTAGTTTTTATTGTGATTATTTTTCTTGTTTTTATTTTTCCCCCTCAGATGGGGGGAAAATAAAAACACATGGTGTGTGTATTATCACATCACTCTGGGAAGAGTTACTAGGAGTCCTAAATTCATACCCAAGATGGAGGAACAAAATATTCTAGTAATTCATCGCACTCAGAGAACGCCTGGATGACTCTAGTGCATGTTTTAAAAATAATTTCATCAGTTTTCACACAGTTAATTTAAAGCTAATGAGTCTAAATTGGGGCATTTGAAGTTATAGTAATATTGTATTTCATAATGCTTGAAACCCTGACAATATATCCTTTCTTTTCAAAGCTCTGTGGTCAAGGGAGGAACTTCAGATTAAGATTAGCTTGTTGAGGTTTGCGCTTGTGTGTTTCCATAACATGCCTATCAAGTAAAGATAATTACACAGAGTGAAAATGCATGCATTTTCCATTCCTGATCCATATTCTTACAACATTCTTCAAAGAAACACCAGCTTGTGTTTTGTCTTTTGTCACTTTGTGAGAGACTCAATATTCCCTCCTAATAAGGCTTCTTCAGCTCTTTTGTGTTTCTGGACAGTGACCTGCAGCTGCCAGTACTTGAGGTACACCCACATGAGGCTTCCATTCTTCCTCTTGTCCATGTTTAGCAGGTCCGCACAGTGCTTATCTCTCTTGAAAATATCCTTCAGGTCAGTCTCTAAATCCAGTTCTTGCCCGATGGGTTCTTTGACGACCTTAAGCAGCATGTTCTTCTCCATCTCCAGCCGCTGATCTCGAGGTTGGATGAGGGAACAGTAGGCATTCTGGCGCTCCACAAGCTGATGCTCTAGCTCTTTTAGAGTGGCGGTGGCTCGTTGGTACCAGTTGTTCTCTCGGTCCAGGGCTTGATGCAGCACTGCCCCTGCAGTGCCGGACTTTACCAACCTTTGCTTCTCTTCCTCCAGGGCATCACGCTCCTTGTAAGGTAGAGGACAGTTATTTTTTGAGTTATGGAGGAGAGGCTACAGGTGTGAAAGCAAACATGCACAATAGCAGAAATGCAGGGCCAGTCAAAGTGGGAGTAAGACAAAGAAAAGAATCGGAAGGAGAGGCAGATGAGTAGCGGGTAAGGAGAGAAAAAAGAAAACATGCATGAAGAGGGAATAAGACATTTTTTTTCTGCTCAGTGGCCTTGGAAACCCTATAAAGGCCCTTGAGCAGCCTAGATGCAGACCATAGAGAGGGTTACATCTTCACCTGCTGTAACCGTTTCCGTTCTTCCATCAGCTGCTGGCTCTGTGAGATCAGGGCCTGCTTGTAGCCTTTAACCCTCTGTCTCTCCTTCTCCAGTTCCAGCTCCAGTGTAGCCGCTGCCCTGCGCCTCTCTGTCAGTGTCTCCCTGTACCGTGCCTCCATCTCACTTTTTATTGTGGACACATCCTTGTCATACTGGGCTTTGACCTTCTGGATCTCCCTCTGAGACTCCTTTGTCCAGATCCAACCTGAAGGCACGGTGGGAGACAAGACACAGGATAGAGTACTGTATACTGTCATGATCTTAAGGCACGCTGTCCCTTACAACTGAACTTCCTGAAGCCCAGAACTGTTGCGCCAATGTACCTGCTTGTCTTTTAAGTTTGAGAGAGTTAGAAAAGTTAACATGCTAACGACAGCACATAGAAACAAACATGAGCGTGGATTTGAAAGACAAGACAAAAAAAAAATAAGACTCACTAAGTAATAAAAACTGACTCTAGTCTAACTGAGATCTGATACAGAACTGTCTTTTGTAAACTATTTTTTTATCAATTAAACCTTTATTAAACACAGTCTCAAAATGTATCACTGGTACCCATCTCCTGAGTATCAGTGATATCGGTGAGGTGAGATGAAGATTCCAACACCAGCCACAGGCTGTTCACCCTGCTGCCTTCTGGGAAGATATAGAAATTTCAGCTGCTACACCACCAGACTGCAGAGCAGCTATTCCCCCAAGCTATCAGACTCTTAAACTCAAATTCATCCTCAACAATGCTCCACTGAATATAGTTTATTTCTGTTTATCATTTTTAATATTGCTTTTATATTACTGCTACGTAGCAGACAATATACAGTACTCAATTTCACTTTACCTGTTGTAATGTGACAAATAAATCTTCCTTGTGACTTGTAAAATTAACCTCAGTCAATGCATAATTAGATATATATTACCAAAGAAATATTTGCAAATATTGTTTTGTTGCCACATCACACAGGAGGTGGTTTTTAATTCTTGGTCTGTTGTTGTTTCCAGATTCTGGGTACAATAACAAATACATTTCTACCAATCTCATTTGTCATTCTAACGTAACACATAACACAAGAGGAAAAAAAACTTTACAGTAAGAGTGCATCTTACACAAAATCAACTTGCTTATACCTTCCCAACATGTTCTTCTCTGTAACCTCATCCACAAACACATCTCCTTGTGTAACTTACGAAATGCAGCCAGTCCCAGCATGGGGACCAGCAGGGCATAGTTCCATTGGTTCCCATCCCCGGCCCCCGCCCCCCTTCCTCTAGGGTCTGGTTGGATGTTCCACCTGGGTGGGTCATTCAAGTTGTTCATGGAGGCTGCTGTCACATCCAGACCACAATACAAAATGTGATAACAGAATCAGAATTATTTTATACACATTCAAGGAATTTTTTTTCGCGATAAGGTGCAAACAACAAAAAAATTACAACAATAGACAAAAATCTATATACATTTAAATATATATAATTAAAATATGAATTGACAAAATATACAAGTTAACTGTCCAAATGTAGCAACACAAACTGAAGGGTTTTCCTGAAGCTGCAGTGTCTTCTCATTAACACACAATGGCTGCCCGTGGCTGCAGTAACGTTAAATGTTAGCAGCAATTCATTGCGAGGTTTCTCGTCTCAATGGCTTGATATTCACTAACAAGCTATTTAAAAACATTGACATGTCTGGGCAGTGTGTCATTGGTGAAACTGTGCTGCAAATAAGCACAAGATGAGAACGTTCGTTAGGAATAAGCATGTTTGCATTCACAAAAACAATGCAACAGGCAGCAACAGCAATCTGACTTGATTTGGAGGTTTGACAGCCCAGCTAACCCCAAACAAGGCTAGCTATGAGCTAACATGCTAGCTTACGTTTTATCTTGCGGGCTCATGCTCGCTAGCGTATTTCATACAAACATAACACAGGTCATAATAGCTTTAAAAGCTCGACGACCAGTCAGTATATGGCTATTATTAAATATGGTGATGTGTCTCACCTTGAATGAAAAGTGTAGGTCACTTATACATTTGTTCCAGCACATCCAGGTTATACAATTTTTACGCGTTAGCAGTCCATCTATACCGACCGGGGGTAGTTCATGGGGATTCACTTATATAAAAGCCCCATTAAGTGATCAAATTAAAGTCTGTTTGTATTCATTTGGATTCATTTACGTGTTAAAGTAGTTTCCATTACTGCTGAAACACGTTACTAGCTGTTTTTAGAGGCTGACCATCATCTGTGACATAAGTGACACCCCCGTTTTCTGAGAGTGGTTTGGTCCAGTTCAACATCTGAACTTCCCCCGTGCCTCTGAAACGGTCCTTCAACTCACAACATGGCGAGTATCCGAGCTGCGTCCCGTCTCCTCTCCAAGAGGGTGCTCTCTAAAACAAAAACAGTAAGTAGCAACAATTAGACAGTACATGTTTCACCATCTATATGTGGTGTATTTATGTGCGCGCGTTGTCTTTTTGGCGCTGAAATTAAGACCGTTTCTGCTCTGTTTCGTAACCGACAGATTGTGCCTTGCGTGGCGTTACTTAACTTGTGTTATGTAGCTCTGGGTGTTTCAATGTGACACCATCTATGAAGAAGAGATTTTGCGAGTCCAACTATATGTTATATATAGCCATACAATCTCTGTTTGTTTCACACCCTTCATAGAGGGATATGTTTTCAGTAAACTGTCAACATCATTGAGGTAACGTTAATTCCAAGGGGTTTATAACAGATAAGTCAGATGCCCTTGTGGAAAACAGTTTAGCTCCTGTGTGTTAGCCAGCTAGCAAACTATTTAAGGATGCAATAGAAATATTGTAGTCTAAAGTAATCTTTATAACAATACCATAGGTAATTAAAAACCACCATTAAGCGAATAACATGTCCGCAGTGATCACTGATTACGGATATTAACTAATGCTTTATTGTGCATTGTTATGGAAGTGCTATATTAGGAGTATACATTTTAAGCTGCCTTCACGTACATACAACAGTATATGTTTATTAGCACAGTATGTTTTCTGTAGGCAAGCAGCCATCAGTGTGGTTAAAGTTGCCCATTTTAAAAAATGGTGCTGCTTTTGTTTGAATTCTCCGCTGATGTACTTTTCTTTGTTTTCTTCCAGGTCCCTGCTGCTGCATGTCAGGCTTCCAGGAACTTTCACTTCTCCATCTATGGCAAGAAGAAAAATGCTAAAGTATCAGATGATGTGAGTTACATTTTGCTCTTTTTTTTGTAGATCAGCATTTTTTCATTCTTCATTCTTATTAGTGTGGATGTATGATAGGATACAGTACTCTTTGTGAATACTCATCATTGGAGCATCAGGTCTTAATGTCAAAGTTACTACCTTTTTAATAATCAACAATAATGGCCTCAGACTGATCTTGAACTATGCATTCTCACCGCACTCCCTCATGATTGTGAGAAATTCAGTTTCCACTGTGTGCAGGCTGCTCATTTTTGGAAGGCTTACTGTAACTTCTCCTCATCATTGTTTGCAGATCTCTACTCAGTACCCAGTTGTGGATCATGAGTTTGATGCTGTGGTGGTAGGAGCTGGAGGAGCAGGACTTCGGGCAGCATTTGGCCTGTCAGAGGCTGGCTTCAACACTGCCTGCATCACCAAGCTCTTCCCCACCAGGTCTCACACTGTTGCTGCACAGGTATAACAACACATTTTATATTTTCATTGAGGATATATATTTGTATGTTTTCTCCAAACTTTCATCTTCCTCAAATCCTTCTGCGCTCGTTAGACTGAGATTTAACAAATCACCGTACAGATGTGCTGTGGAAATTCAAGGCTTAATATAAATATAATCAATGGTAATGGAATGTTTAAATATTTATCTGGTTGGCAGGGTGGGATCAATGCAGCTCTGGGGAACATGGAGACGGATGACTGGAGGTGGCATTTCTATGACACAGTGAAGGGATCTGATTGGCTGGGAGACCAGGACGCTATCCACTACATGACAGAACAGGCTCCTTCAGCTGTAGTGGAGGTAAGATCTTACCAACGCACATGTGCACATCTGTGGTTATGTTGCCTGACAATTACTGGCTTTTTGGCACCAAAGGAGGAAATCCAGAGAATGTAAGTCATTCACTTAGAATATGAACCCATAACATTTTGGGAAAACAGTTGCCCTATTTGTCCTATTTAGATTAGATGTAAAAATCTTAAAATATTTTAAAAAGTGGAATTATTATTCACATATTTCGAGTCAAAATAACATTTTCACAAATCATCCACACCAGCGTGGTGTAAAGTCTTTTGCATCACACCATCAAACTGACTCTTCCCACATGACACAACAGCAAATCTGGACCTCATGTTGCTGTGCCTCTTTCTCAGCTGGAGAACTTCGGCATGCCGTTCAGCCGCACAGACGATGGGAAGATCTACCAGAGGGCCTTTGGAGGTCAGAGTCTCAAGTATGGGAAGGGAGGCCAGGCTCACCGCTGCTGCTGTGTAGCAGACAGGACAGGACACTCACTACTGCATACACTTTATGGACGAGTAAGTTCACACACTTGTTCTCCATCTTTGTTTTCATTCAGCCCATACATAGGAAGCCAATCTGTGGAGTACCATATTTCTTGTGTTTGTCTGCCCTTCTGTTCAGTCGCTTCGTTATGACACCAGCTACTTTGTGGAGTACTTTGCCCTCGACCTGCTGATGGAAAATGGAGAGTGTAAAGGAGTGATTGCTCTCTGCATGGAGGACGGATCCATTCACCGCTTCAGATCCCAGAATACCGTCATTGCTACTGGGTAGGTATCACACAAACTGTTTGCTAAATCAGGAAAAATAGTAAATAATTTATAACTCTAGTTAACTAACTACCATTTTGAGAGTGGAAATGGGACACAAGCATTTATTTAACTGTACATGTGTTACCAAAAGTGTATGAATGTTTATAAATAAGTTATATCCTTCCTTCCAGGGGTTATGGAAGAACCTATTTCAGCTGCACATCTGCCCACACTAGTACAGGAGATGGAAATGCAATGGTGACCAGAGCTGGCCTGCCCTGCCAGGACTTGGAGTTTGTACAGTTCCATCCCACTGGTGAGGAAAAGAAACATTAACTTATTAAAACCAAGTCATAAAGTAGTTGTACTACTGAGGTGTTCAGGCAGTGGAGGAAAAACCTCGTCTTGTTTGGAAGGACAGCTGCTTTAATGCTCTGCAGCAGCTACATGCATACTTAACATGTGTCTAGATTACATACAGTAATTTCAAATAGTAAAGCTATTCTATCAATAACATTTCAGTCGTTTTTTTATTGTCTATCTGTTGTTACAATAATTTCAAATAGTAAAGGTATTCTATCAATGACAGTTCAAAGTCCAAATTTTTATTGTCTAGCAGCGATGATGTGATAAGACACTGTAAACAGTCTAAACTGTGATTTCATTCTCAGTCTCTCTTATGTCTGGTGGTTGATGCCGTTCTATGTTCCTCTGCAAATAAAATTAATTTTACTACAGTCAAAGTAAGAGATAATGAGATGTAAGCACTAATTATCTCTGGTATAATGCTTAGACGACTTGCTAGTCAAGTGTATAGGAGAGATAATGAAAATTATACAACTGCAGTGCCAGGTTATTTCAATTGGTCAATTGGTGCACATGTATGTGCAGGCTTTGCTGTTTACTCTGAGCTCCAACAATAGACCTCACTTACATCAAGATCAAACATTTTTATTGTGTTCCTGCTGGACATTTGACACCAGACTCTTAAGTAAATGTATGCTGTGGCCCTGTGATAAGGCCTGTGGGAAGTCACCTCAGGCTGGGCCGCTGTTCGAGTATA
The DNA here is from genome assembly GCA_029875015.1 of Lepomis gibbosus. Classification (NCBI taxonomy): domain Eukaryota; kingdom Metazoa; phylum Chordata; class Actinopteri; order Centrarchiformes; family Centrarchidae; genus Lepomis; species Lepomis gibbosus. The sequence continues at coordinate 18,058 of JAPMOB010243885.1, read as the reverse complement.
CTTTTCTTTCTCCTTCTATATGTGATGTAGAGGTGAGAGATATATGACTATATGTGATACACCAGCTTTGTGAGTTGTTTAAGTGTCTGGTTACATAAATGCAGCAAATCTTAGTTTAGGTAACCATAAAAGCCTTTGACTTTGAAGACTGGAGTGTACCATCAGAATAAATATATACTTTCTCATTAGCCAGTTGATACAAAGAAACACTTTTCTATTTATATAATTTAAGACTGTAAAACATGGAAAAATAAAAAAAATTAGCTTAATGAGTAATTCCAGTATTTTTAATACTTTGCGTATAAAAGTTTTGGAATTGGTCCAGTAGATTGTCTCAGCCGGCAACCACGAAACGGGCTGAAATGGCTACAACGTGATCCTTTAAGGCATTTGCACTCATCAAAAGTACATCTACTAAAAGTGCTTGTTTTTACTGCTGACAAGGCTCAGATTGTTTCTGGAAAGGATCCCTATAGATAGAGACATAATGTTAAAGAGTAAGATCCTTTTTGTTTAACTAAAAAACTCTCGCAAGGAGAAGTCTTGCTCTGAAATCTCACGAGAGGTAATTATTTGCAGGAAGATGGTGGTGGAAACACGAGTCAGCAAGTCACCTTACTAACAAAAAGGTCTGTCTCTGTCCCACAACATGTAAACATTTGGGCCTCGGTTTAAAAATACCAGAATGACCCTTTATCAAGGCTAAAATGCCATCAGTATGTCAGAAGTTTTATGTTAGAAAGACATGTATTACTAATGCATGTATTCCTTTTTTTAAGTATAATGAATATGAGCACTAAAAACATGTTGAGGGTAAAAAGTAACATTATTGTCTTGCGCTTGAGAGGATTTCTGGAGTAAAATGACAATGTAAATGCCAAAGTAAATAGACTTATCACTGTTTAGACAATAAAGCACACTATTTTATTTTTTTATTGAGACAGTAATGTGTCATAACAATAAAGCTTTGATGATTTTATGTTCACTATGTTGACCATGTGCTTCATTAATGAGGATGTAGTTAAAATCAATCATACGTAAAAAAAATTCTATGAATGATTTTTTATTGCAAACGTAACGGCTATGTTGTAGTTTTATATGTAACCATTCTTGTTCACCAATAGCTTGAACAAAAAGGTTAGATGTCATGTGTAAGTCAGCATCGTAACACAGAGGAATAATGTACCCCACATTAAATGGTTTCACTACTGTATCTGTTATACTTGGAAAATGTAGTTCCCTGATTATTAAACACATGAATCTTACAGGGATCTATGGAGCCGGTTGTCTGATCACAGAGGGCTGCCGTGGTGAGGGAGGGATCCTGATCAACAGTGAGGGAGAGCGCTTCATGGAGCGCTACGCACCCAACGCCAAAGACCTGGCCTCCAGAGACGTGGTGTCCCGCTCCATGACCATAGAGATCAGAGAGGGCAGGTATGGATAAAATATATGTGTGAGATGTAACTGTGTGTGCAGACATTTAATGATTCATGCATGTTTAAATCAGCTCTTTATTTTTAGTTTTTTTTTGTCTTGACACAACAGAGTAAGCTGCTGCCATTAAGTATCTTTATTTCTGTCTGGTTTTATTCCTTCAGGGGTGTTGGTCCAGAGAAGGACCACGTGTACCTGCAGCTTCACCACCTGCCTCCCCAGCAGCTGGCCTCAAGGCTGCCTGGCATCTCTGAGACGGCCATGATCTTTGCTGGAGTTGACGTTACTAAAGAGCCCATTCCCGTGCTGCCCACTGTTCATTACAATATGGGTGGAGTACCCACAAACTACAAGGGACAGGTAGGTAATATATGTGCACAGGCATATGCATCCACCCATATTCCCTCTTTCTCTCTTTTAAGTACTTCTCTGTGAGACTCCATCCAACAAAGCGACGCACCTTTTTAATCCCCCCCCCTCAGGTGATCACTCATGCTGACGGAGTTGACAAGGTGGTTCCTGGGCTGTATGCCTGCGGTGAGGCGGCGTGTGCCAGTGTCCACGGTGCCAACAGACTGGGCGCTAACTCTCTGCTGGACCTGGTGGTGTTCGGCAGAGCCTGCGCCCTCACCATCGCTGAGGAGCACAAACCAGGTGAGGACGTCTGAGTGTCTTAAGTTGGAGGGTTTTTTTTTATTTCATCAGAGCATTAATGATGCAAAATGTGTCAATCAAACAAAATGGATAAATAACATTACTTTATCTATTAAATAGATGTAAAATATTATATTCCCATTTTGATGTAGAGCAGTGGTTCTTTTGAGTGTGTGAGGTGTACAAACACGCAGGAGACAGGGAGAGGGAGATCTGTGTGGGCACATGAGACCCTCAGAAAGGGGAGACACGACTGGTGGTAGTAGCCTACCAGTTGGTCCAGGGGCTTATTTTAGGATGAGTCAGGGCCAGACTGTTGCAGTCTCCGGACAATTCAAGCAACTGTAAACTTCCATCAGCGCAAATGAGAACTCTCCATTCTTTAGATTGTACAATGGGAAAAAACACGAATGACGTCGGGCATGAGTTGAATTTTTTTCAACTTCAAGCGCTCAGAGCGCTCATTCGAAAACGTGGGGTGCAGCAGGCGGCAAAATGTGAGGCGTCCAGGGCGCATTAACAGCGCGCAGAAGGCTCAATGCCACTAGAGTACATTTTTTAAAAGGCAAAAAAAACGCATTCTGTGTTATCTGCCAAGGGGGTGGGGGGGTCACGAAATATTTTCAACTTCAGAAAGGGGTCGGACTGCCAGAAAGGTTAAGAACCCCTGATGTAGAGAAAAGTCCGGTGTCTGAGTGACTTTAATTCCCCTTCTGTTTTGATACCAAATAGCACCACTACTTTGTCAACATTATGGTGCTCTAGGATAATATCTGACATCAGTGTTCCAGTGTACATGGCCCACTTACACTCTGACTCTGGTGTTTTGTTTTCTCTTCAGGAGAGAAACTGTCCCCTTTGCCGCCCAGTGCTGGAGAGGAGTCTGTGGCCAACCTGGACAAGCTGAGATTTGCCAATGGAAGCCTGAGAACCTCCGAGATCAGGCTCAACATGCAGAAGGTGCATACACAAAAACATGCACAGAAACGACTGATGAAACCTGTGACACTCTGCATTAGATAAAGAGTATTTGCTCAAGTCTAGGTTAAGGTAATCAAACACATTTCATTACAAAAACAGTAGTAAGCTGTATTCTACTGCAATTTTAACTGCCTATGGGGTCCAGAGAGTTGTACATATTATTTATACTTAAGAATGCTTTTTCTTATTCACTGTCACTGCATCTACCAACAGAACACCACGTAAATTTCAGCATCACCTAACTACTCAAGTTATCGTCAACTTGAGTAGTTCACTGCTCCACTTTGTGTACACACACACACACACACACACACACTAAATGCCCACAGAGGCTTCTATAGACAAACATAAATCATCTGTCTTCCTGCCTTTCCGTACAGACCATGCAGGCCCATGCTGCAGTGTTCCGTACCGGCTCCGTTCTGAAGGAGGGATGTGACAAGATGGACGCCATTTACCAGACCTTGGATGACATCAAGACCTTTGACAGAGGTATAGTACCACTTTGTGAGCTTGTTTCTGTCTGCAGTTACTTCTGTCTCTTCATGCAGAAACGTGCTATTGTAATTCTCTGTGACATCCGGCAAGTCATAAAATACAAGTCTCCTCGTTTTTTTCCTCCTTCCCCTCCTCTCCTCCAGGCATTGTTTGGAACACCGACCTGGTGGAAACATTGGAGCTGCAGAATCTGATGCTGAACGCTGTCCAGACCATCCACAGTGCTGAGCAGAGAAAGGAGAGCAGGGGAGCCCACGCCAGAGAGGACTTCAAGGTCGGTTTCACCATACATAATCTGTGTATATGTTTCTACATCCATTGCTCTTGGCAGTGTTTTTCCCCTCAGCTTCTAATTTCTGTCTAATTCGTCTTTCTGTCAGTGCCAGTGTTTTAATTTTCTCTCTGTTATTCTTTACTTAACTTAGATCAGTCTCCCACTGTTTGCTTCCCCACTTTTTTTAATTGACTTTGGATTTCTTTTTGAATCTGTGAATATTTGCTAAATAAACAATTACGACTTCTCACTCTTGATTGCAGCCAGTCTTCCCTCTGACATTGTTTTTCTTTACTATATTCCAGGATCGTGTAGATGAGTACGACTACTCCAAGCCCCTGCAGGGTCAGGAGAAAAAGTCCTTCGATCAGCACTGGAGGAAACACACTATGTCCTACGTTGACCCTAAGACTGGAAAGGTACAGTCCCATTCAGCGTGTGTTGTGGTGCTTACAGCAGCGTATTAGGCTGCTCTGGCAACCATGATTAACTTTTCAAAGGACAGCGGAGTCAGTAATATATGACTTATCTTTGTTTTTGTCTAATCACAGGTCACCCTGAAGTACCGCCCGGTTATTGATCACTCTCTGGATGAGCAGGAATGTGCCCACGTCCCTCCTGCCATCCGCTCCTACTAAGATCTCCTTTTCCTCTCCTCACATGCAATTCACTCATTATTATATCATATTTACTATTTATGGAGATACTAGTCCTGTAATAGAGATGACATTTTTGGACATATTACGCTTATGGTTGCATATGTGTATCCATTTACAGTGGTTAAATACAAAATTGTCTTATCTCAGAACTATATCCCTTTGTGTCACCGTCCTGTTCCTCTCCTACATTTGTGTTTTGCCTTGATTTAATGTGTTTGCAGCTGAGCGATGTCAACATGGTTCTTGTAACCTCTCACTTTGCTTGCGCTGGTCTTGTATATATCATCAGGCACCCAGGACAAGTGGGTTATGAGGGACATTTTTTTCAGCCTCCAACTGAAAAACAAGAGAGTAGTTCAGGTGTTGCACTACTTGGCCTTTTGGGATAACCCCATACTCAAATTTCCTTGACTTGCATTGCATTAAACGCTTAAATTATAACTCCTCTGCTTTGGCTTTCTGAAGTGGAAATGATTGTATTTTGAAATGCACACAGAGGGATGTTTTAAGTTTGTAAATATTGCATAAATGTACAATAAACATGGCGAGGTGTGCTGTATGTACTTGTTGAAGTATGAGGTAGTCATTATGGCCTTCACGCCTTGATGGTATTTATTTCTTGTGGGGTTCAAATGTATAAAGTTTAACTTCATCTAGCTCATATTTGATAGATGATTAGCTGATAGACATAAGTGAGCTTAAGCTTTAGTTCTTCACTATAAATGTTAACCAAATGAAGCAGCTTGGTTCTATTTAGCCACATTATGATGTCTCTTCTGTTAGAACAACTTGTTCTTTATACATTTTGCTGGTGATTTCCTCTGAAAACTGAACACAGTGGATCACTTCCAGTACGGGCCAGGGAAGTACACTGGGCTGTTGGAGTTATTTTGGCCTTGTCGGTTAGCTGATTACTGTTCTTCCAGCAGTTATGAATCATTCTAAGCACCAACATTAGTGCCAGCTGTTAAGTGCTTCCAGAGCAGCTAAGAGTAAGATAAGAGTGGGTTTCATCAAAACAAAGCTGTGTGTCATGTAGATTAAATGTAAATTACATTGGAGGATGTACTGTGTTATCACTTTAAGTATAGAACAAGATCCCATTTCTTGTACTGAATCCTTGAAAGGGTGACTTATTAAATTTTTCTGTATGTGTTTTGTTCAGACTCTTCTTTTTAGATGTGGTTCTGCTCCCCCACACGGGGGCAGCAGAAGCCCCTTACCAGGAAATAGTTAAACCTTACCAGGAAATATGCACAGAAAGTCAGTAATCACTAAGCAAACACTGTAGTAACCTGATCCTGTTTCATATCCAGACCAGCTATAAAAGCCAAACCCATAAGTGTCAGAGCTAAGAGGGATGGAGATAGGCACCTTTCCTATTGGCACAACTGAAAGGACTGTTTTGTATATGTTAACCTTTATGCCAGTCCTATGTGGAATCAGCTGTTTGCTACAATCGGTCTTGTATGGATCAGTTTCTGCAACACAAGCATACTATTATATGTAATCCAATGAATGCCGTTCAGTGAGTCAGGTGCTTGTTAGATGAAAATAGAGCAAATAAGAGTTGGCACGCACGTTTGTGGTCGATGTCAATCTGACATTGAAATTCAACACAGCAAATGTGGGCCCAGAAGCAGTGATTCTAAGAAATCTACAAGGTACCTTACAAACGTTGATGGCCTATTTACAAGGCAGATGGATTACTGTAACTTTCCACACCCATAAACGTGTCATCCCTGTGCAACCACAGCAGCACACTCCTCTTTGAAAAACAGTTCACATAGTCAGAAGCAGGGCCTTGCTCTATGCAGACCTGTTGTGGTTACAGTTATGATCCATTTTGAGTTCTGTGTTTAAAAAGTTGACCTGAAAAGAGAAAGCCACAAGTGCATGTAGAAGGTGGCACACCAATTGGCTAATACATAAAAAAATACAGACAACCATGTTGTATTTCTTCTACAAATCAATTCAGAGCAGCCACTTTCAGGCGTAAGCTAAACATGCTTGAGCAGTCAACAGGCCAGATGCTCATTTCTGGTCACAAACAAACTTGCGGTTTGGGTCATGGCAAAAAAATGATTATCCTGAAGGTGTACCGACTCAGTCAGATGTCTGGTTTTAAACAGTAGCCTAATCATAATATTTATGGTAGAATTAAAATCACTAGAAAAACATTAACAGACAGTTAATGAGCCGGTGTGTTACAACAACAAACATAGCGTCAGTTTGGAGCTCAGTTTGTCAGCGTAAAGGTAACGTTAGGCTAGTTGCCATGGCGGTGGATGATAAGGCTGCAGAGAAGCATGTTATTTCTGCCAGTCATTAACTACATGTCAGACTTTGTAAAGGGAAACCCTAAAGGAGAGATGCATACAATGAATGGAGGCATGATGCCAAGGCATGTTTACAAAGACCCTACCTGTCAAGGGGAGAGCCGGGACGATTGAAACGCGGGACGAATTTTCTTGTTTCTTCGTGTTTCTTCCATCCCACCTTGCGCATATAGAGGCAGATGAGTGTTACTTGCACAGAATATTTTAATAAAAATATGTCAAAAACCCGGGCAGCAGCATCGTGTTTCTGCTTCTCAAGACCCAATCAGAGAGCCGCGCGTGAGCGGCTGCGTCATCGTTTCTAAAGTCTGGTCCTCCGTTTTGGCCCATATTCACTATCCACACTAGGCCTACTGCGTTTTCGATTTAAAACGGAGACCTTTTTGCAACTCCCGTCCAGACTAAAACGACGAAAAACGAAGACCTAAAACGGAGACGTTTGGAAACATCTAAAACGCTAAACACCCCGTTTAGCGTTTCAAAACTCCGGAGGGCGTTTTATTGAATAAGGGCCAAAACGGAGGACTTAAGAAGGGACAGGTCAGGATGGAGTAGCTTTATAACAGCAGAGAGGTGGTAAGGTCAGGGGGAGGGCAAAAGAAGGAAGAAGAATTGGGAAGTGTAAAGAAATGGGAGTGAGATTGTAGATATGTGGGGAGTGGAATGAGCAGGGAGTGAAAAGATAAAGAGCAAGGAAAAAGAGGAAGTGAGGGCAGCCCCAGCCCGCACAATTACAGCTCACAATGAGTCCTGAATGATTTTCTCTCCAAACCTGTTCTCTTTTCCAAAGCCGTAGAGCTACTGATGTAATCAATCAGGTCAGTGCTTTATCTGACATATTGGAGACAATGCGGGAGAACTACAAAACTCATCATGCACTCTTTGTGGCCATCTCTCTCTGCCTGCCGAAGATCAAGCCCATACTTGTCCAAGTTTTTCTGCCTCATTTTTGAGCTATGATATTTTTTTCATCTACAGTATTTTTGTCATACTGTCTTAACCATTAATGAATTTAAATCTGTCTTTTTTGATGGCCATTCTGTTGTCTAACATTTAATAAACACAGAAACCATTTAAAAAAGTGTCTAGCTTAGAAAGAACATCATAGATATAGATATATATGATGTTCTTTATCTATATCTATATATATATAAAATGATCAGAATACATATATATATATATATATATATATATATATGTGTGTATTCTGATCATTTTCAGAAAAGTATCTGTATTCAGTTTAAATCTATAGTAGTTATAATCTATCTATAATCTATGTACATGCAGATACCCTGCACAAGAAAGATCTATTATCAGCCGAGTCTTTATATCTGACGCACATGAGAAATGCAGTCCTTGGAAAATTCAACCTAGCAAATGGTAACCTACCTGCTTTCTGTAGTTCAGATCAGATTTCCAGACATTTTTCTCTCTCCTCTAACTTGACAAACACTGGCTAGTACATAGGTGAAACATACATTTGAAAGAGTCAGCTTTTTTAAAGCAAGTAAAGGGTATAATATGTAGGATATATTGACAGAAATGCAATATACCATATACCCTACATAATGAGCTGTTATGTTTTTATTACCTTAGAATGAGTCATTTCTATCTACATAACCGCAGGTCCACTTACATGGAAGATGCCATGTTTCACCACCATGTTTCTACAGTGGCCCAAATGGACAAACTGCTATACAGTGCATGTTTCATCACTATGCTGCATATGTAAAAAGAAGAAGAAAAACAAGTAACAAGTAGTAGTACACCAAAATGTACATTTACTCTCTGGTGTGCGGCTTGAAGCCAATCTTTGGTGGCCATCACATATTTGACAGATGCAGATGGGTCCATTCTCAGCTTTGCAGCAGCAAGACAAATCTCTCTTATGTATTGCAAATCTTGTTAGGCTCTGGCACTGTTCAGATATACATCGTCTAAATAGACCAGACAGCACAGGTGGCTTTTCACTCAATAAACTTTATTCATTAAGAAATTTGGTATACAGTAAAATCTGACTTTTTTCAGCTTTGATTATGAAAAGACTATACAGACATTGTCATGACAAAAAAAACACAGGCCAGTGATACGTAACACACTACAGCTTTTAAAATAGGGGAGCCTGAGCAACTGGGCATGTGTCAGCCCTACTGGCTCCACTGTTGCTAGGTCTCTGCTGATTTTGTGAGAAGCTTTGCTGGAATAAAGAAAAGGACTTTGGTGCGATTAAAAAATGACTGGAAAAAAGATAACTAGATCCTCATATCAGACACACAAACAGGCTCACCCTTTGTTCAGCATGAACTAAACAAAGCTAAATCTCAACCTCCTCGGTTACTTTTTAAATGTAATTCTATGTTGTGCATGTTTACAACCAACATGTTGAAAGGGAAGCTATATTCTGCCCATCAGACAAATCTCTTTCAGTTGCAGAACTCATTATCCATTATCTCTAACCACTTAACCTTGCAGAGTCACGGGGAATGGGGTGGGGGTTGCTGCCAATCCTTGCTGACTTTGGGAGAGAGTGTAAAACTCTCTTTGGATAATACTTGAAGTCTGTGAGGTGGAGTGACACTGAACCCCGGCTGAACTCCTCATGCATCAAAACTGAAAGGCATTTCAGTAACAATAAGTTTTTTTTATGGGTGAAACGGGAGCAAATCACAAACAGAAAATATTTATTTATAATGTATTATGAATCTTGTTGTAGTGGTTACTGCCTACAGTGTTGGATGTGGTGGATTACACGTAAAGAGCTTCTGCAGTCTCTTTACAATGAATGGCTATCTAGTGTTGATATTAATATAAACAAATAAAAATTTTCAAAGGTCTTTTAGCTTCAGCGTTACAAAATTTCTAAATGATCAATACTGTTCCTGATGTGGTCTCATTACCTGATGTAGAATTAAAATGGGGACTAGAAATAGGGCAAAAAGATGTTGAAACAGATTTAGCGGCTAGCCACAGATGCCACAACCACAACGTAGATGATGGTGAGGATGATGACCCCGATACCGAGTCCAAGGGCCACGTGGTTGAATGTCCTGGCCATCCTGCTGCTCCGCTCAGCCGCCATCTGGTCCCCACTGTGGTTGGCTTCACGGGCCTGAAGGTGAGAAAAAGGTAAATAACAAGACAGAGGCTACAACACAAGTAGACAAGGGAAGAAGCAATCCAACGCAGTAATCACAGTTATACAGTTAATTTGCTAACATTAGACATCATAAGTTAGTCATACTAGACCAAGTGTGGCTGAAGTAACAAAACTCCATCCGTACAGTGTCTGTGTTTTTATTGTTGTTGCTGAAGCCAAGCTGACTGTCCAGACTGTCTGTAGTATCCACTCATTCTCACTCACAACAAGCCTGTATGCCACCTCTGAGGAGGAACTGAAAATAATCATTGCTGGTTACATTTCCTCTGTGTAAACAGTAATCTGACAGATTTACAAAGCATGTTTTGCCATTGAAGTTATAAATAAAATAAATTATGGAGCTGGGGGAGGGGGGAAATATTCTGATAAAACAATTTCTAAGATTAAAAATTAAACAATTAACAAGATAAAACTTATATTATTCTCTGAGATAAAAAGGCATACATTTCACAACTCTATGAGAAAAAAACATTTAAAAATGCTATTTTTCACATGTGCGTCTGTTATTTAAGGCTCTGTACTCTATTAAAAGCAGGGTTTACAGGTGTTAATAACAATTGTAACATCTAGGCTTTCACCAATCAGTATTATGAGATATTCCTTTCTGTTAAAAGACCTAAGAACTGCGAATATTTATAAGTGACTAAGATGTGACTCATGCTGACTCAAGTTGCTTTGTTGCAGTCCTTCATATCTGCCTAACTGTCTGAAAGCTTCACCTCTTCCCTTACGTACGCCCTGACTCTTGTCTTATTAATGACCATAGACTGTATATAAGAAGTGGAGGTAGTCATCATGACCACCTCACCCGTTGGTTTGTTGACTTCTATTATGAAGCCTCGAGTTTGGCTGATAGGGCGCCGCCAAGTTTATTTTTTGCAACCAGCAACACTGGACATGACCATATTTGGCAGGACGGTGGAGCCAACATCTCCTGTGTGGAGCTAGCTAGCTTGGTTAGCTAGGTGCATCTGTAATTCACTTCAACTGCTATTTTAACAGGCCTGACAATTTGGTCTAGCAAATGACAGTCTTAAAACTATCTGTACTCACCCTTTTAGCCAACTCCTAATACGCTTTTTCAAAGGTGCTGGTTAAATTTACACAGTGGTGTGGGTAGAGTGACTTTGCTTTAGCCTGATTGATGCCAGGTCACCATGATAACAACTTGTCAATCACAAAATAGACCCGCCCAAAAGCATTCTCAGTTTTATGGTCTATTTTCCTCTAAATTGGACCATAATTTACTAAATGATCATCATGTTGTATTGAAGAAAAAGTGAAACTAGCAAGAATTTTAGAATGAGTAGAGTGTGTAAGTATAAGTACATATTGTGCCTTTAAGAGGCCAGCCCACCGTCTTAATCAAATCAATTTCCCCACTCTCACTTCCTCACCATAATTACATCACTGTGTGTATAGGATGAATGTGTGTGTGTGTGTGTATGTTTCGTTGGTTCAGCTGGTCATGATTGCCAGCAGCTGTCTGGCTCACTTTTATCCACTGCAGTGTGTTCTGTATCTAAAATAGTGGCTCTGTCCTCAACGCCATGCACCATTTATACAGGATATAATTTATAGGCAGCTCAAGAAGATTTCACTTTTTATTTTAAATAGTTGTTTTAGCTTTTGACCTGGATGCATTTAGTTATGTATGTATTTATGAAAACTTCCTGATGTACAAGCACCTTTGGGTTCATCTGATATCTTAATAAAACAGCTTGACTTTTCGGGAAATGCATTTATTCGCTTCTTTGCTAAGTGTGACGGCCCAGGGCCTCTGACTGGGTTTGTGTGTGATATGTTGTTGTTGCTTTGTGGTTTTTTGTCTTTCAGTGTTGCTGGTTCCTGGTCGGTTGGAGCTCGGGGCCATCAAAGAATTAGAGGCAGATGGCTACTCTTTCCAGGTTATATAAGACCTGCAAACATCCTGGTATTCTAGAGGCTCCCTCTCCCCTGGCACGTTATTTTATCCCAACCAGATTTTCAACAACTCTCCCCTATATTGGCTAGTACTCCTTGTCTCTGTTGGTTAAGGTTAGGGTTAGCCAATCAGAGGCAGAGTAGGGGGCAGTTTTTAATGCAAAAGTGAGAGTTGTCAGTTTTGGTGGGGGAAAAAATAACGCCCCTGTTTTACGCAGGAGTTTCTGATTTTCTGTATAGTTTATTTTATATTATCTTGGTATGGCAGTTTGTTTCCATGCCTAAATAAACTAACTGAATATCTGTTAATTAAAATTAATTTCTTTTAGTTAAAGGTTCAGTGTGTAACATTTCTGAGGATCGACTGACGGAAATGCAATATAAAATCCATAACAACGTTTTCAGTGGTGTATAAAGACCTTACATAATGAACTGTTATGTTTTTATTACCTAAGAATGAGCCATTTTTATCTACATAACCGTGGGCAACCCCTTCTATGGAGGTCGCCGTATTTTGTTCCCATGTTTCTACCGTAGCGAACAATGAACAAACAGCGCAACAGAGCGCATTTCATCATCACAGTGTTCTTCTGCTTGTATAATTCCAGCAGTGTAGACACTCGTCACTACATTGAATACATACAAAGAAGAGGAAATAATTATAACAATAATATGTAGTCTCTGAGTAGTTTTCTGGTTTATTAGAAGTAAGAAAAGAGGGGAAATTTGGATAAATGAACGAGCACACGTGTTATTTAGCATGAGAGCCGACAGCCTGTGGATCTTTATACCATGAAGCCAGATGAAGTTGAGGCAACAGCTGATGGCAGAAATCACGGATGTGGATTTTCCCAGATGGAAGGCTTTAATGTGGGACAGATGTTTTCAAAGCGGTGCTTTGATGTCTGTTTTTTGCTGGACAGGTAATTAACTTAAGTTTGTCAGACTTCAGCAAGGCAAATGAAAGCTGTTTGATAGCTTTAGCTTGAAGCTGGCCATAATCACAAAGAGCCCTGAGGTGTTTTCACTGTCAGTGGTGTAAAATATGTAGTTGGATTAATTTCATGAGCCCTACTTATTATCCAGTCTGTGGGTTGACTTTGCAGGTTACATTAGCAAGACAATAAGCTGATCAGTAACTTTAATTGGCAATATAACCGTAGCTTGGAGCATGGGAGCATCAGCCAGCTAAACTTTTACTGCCCTGGTAGAAAAATTATGTAAGGTTAATTGGATTGGTTTATTCTCCAGCACTGTCTTTGGCTTGTGGTGTAAAATATGTTAAATTTGTGATTAATTTCATGTAGTTACTCTCTCTCCAGAGCTCTGTTTTGGCTTTGTCGGTTATGTTCTTGAGACAGTCAGCAGATCACTATTTGGCAAAAAAAGGCAGCTTTGAGAATCGAAGCTTAGATTAGCCAGCTAAACTTTTACTGCTGGTAGAAAAAAATACGTATTTGGATTTTAATTTCATGCAGTTCTTCTCGAGCGCTCTGTTATGGCTTTGATACGTAGCCAGAAATGTTCCCTTACCTTTGTGAGTCAAACAGCTGATAAATATTATTAGCAATAAAACAGTAACAGGATGGAAGCTCACATCAGCAGCTAAACTTTTACATTTCACATTTTACTGCCCTGGTGGAGAAAATGTGTTTCTTTTCACTGCTAATGGTGATATATATAACCATGTGCCTAATACTCTATATCAATAATGAATACTCTCCGAATTTGCATTATATTATTATTGGATATTGCTTCACCAGTTTGCACATAAATGTGTAATTGTACTTTCAGATGCTATATGCCCATTAAAAACATTACACCGTTTTATTACAATCTGAAATTATGGCTGTTGGTACTACTTTGTGTTTCTGTTATATTTTTAAAAATGAAAAAAGACAATTTGATAAGATTTTCAAATTGCTTATCTAATTAAGCAAAATGAGAGGAGTTTAGAATGGACTGTGGTGCAGAAACAGTGAGCTTACATTGTCGTGTTTTCTGGCAGTGGTCATACTCGATGCACTAGATGTGATAGTTTTTGAGATGTTCTTCATTTTCTTTGGAATGTTAGTCCAGATGAGCCAACCCTCCCAAGTTGTAAAATACTTACAGGAGTATGAGACATCATGTAGCACTTCATTTCTTGATGTGGCTGATAATGAACAAGTAATATATATAAATGGTTTTACTGAATAATTAAGTAAATATAATTTCTTAATATAATCTATCTAAAGAAACCTCATTTCTTGACTGGCAGCTCTATCTCATACATGACATAGATCTTTGTCTTGTCTCAGGCACCGTAGCTATACTACTCGCTTGGAAAGTGGAGGGTAGTGTGTGTGTGCGCGCAATTCCCGACCCTCAATAGTAGATGTCACTAAAACTTACACACTTAACCTTTAATCCCTCTCGTGTGCTTCTCTTTGTTATTGTCTCAGAACAGGGCCATAACACAGTTAGATGAGAAGTCTGTCTGTTAAATATCACACTACAAGGAGCAAGGAGATAGTTAGCTTAGCTTAGCATAAAAATGTGAAAAAGAGGTAACCAGCTAGCCTGACACTTTCCAAAGGTAGCAAGTTACTGTGCCCAGCCAAGGGATAGTTCAGCACGTAACTTGTCATTTTTCCTCTTGGGTTTTTTGTACGCATTACAATCCGGAGATATAAAGTCAATCAGTGAGCTTTACAGATGTTGGTAAGCAGAGCCAGGCTAGCTGTTTACCCAAGCTTGCAGTGTTTATGCTATGCTAAGCTAACGATCTTCAGACTGTAGCTTTATAGTAGTTACTTAAAATGTTAAACTATTAGTTGAACCACAAGTTGAAGTTGAAACACCATGACCTTTTTTCCCTCTAATGTTCCCCTCTTTGTTAATTATATTTAAAGCTAGAGTGCAGACCTTAAATTCAAGTCCTTGCTCACTGTCAGAAGGGGAGACAAAAAGTTCCACACTGCAGGTTTAAGCAAAAGAGTACATTTCAAATAGGGAAATGATACTATGTTACTGTTGTGGTCAATGGCTATGTTGTTGACTTCAAAAAAGTTAAATGCCCATGATTATTAGGAACAAGGACATCTTGGAGCATGGCAAGTGACTGGATAACATCAACCAGACTATGACCAATCTCTTCTCATCGTCTCAAATTCCCAGGGAGCTCAGAGGTCAGCTGCTGGGCAACAGCTGGTGCTTGTATTGCAACATGGCAAGTACTTCCAGTCAGTGCTGATCATGTGTGCTGTATGCTGGGAACAGTATGTATAAATACAGGTTAAAAAAACAGTTGAAAACCAAAACCAAAAACCAATAGAAAAGGCTCTCTTCTGCTGGAAATCACGTAGGCAGATGTACCGTTGTCAATCAAAGGCTAATTTCCAGAATGAAAGTGAACAAAGTGAAAACCCTCAATAAACCCCACAGTCTAGTTTCACTGAGTGACTTCTTCATTGACAGCCATTATTATAAGTGAGTATGTGTGTGAGCATTTCTCCTCTTCAACACTCAACATGGCTCTGCTCATAGTAGCTCAAAGATTTAAACATCCACGTCAAGTTTGTTCTCACGCTATAAAACTGGAAGTCAGTAACACGGTAGATCACAGAATTATCCCAGTCAAGTTTTTTTAAGCCAAAAAGTTCTTTAACAAGAAATCAGTGGAAAACCCTCAGGGAGTATCGGAGGAGGGATCCGTATTTTATCTGCATCTGCGGTTGAAGAAAATAATTTTAGAAAATGTTTAATCTTCTAAAATGCCATATAAATGTTTTACATTGTAGTATTTGTTAATCAGGACGTTTTACACAATTAAAATAAAAGCTGTGCTTCTTTAGAATTGCTGCTTCAACACATCTTCATATCCTGCAAGCCATTATCCTTAAATTACATTTGATGCTTTCCGCAGATTGCCCCAGCTTTCCTTTCCTGCCTGATTGGCTGCCATTCTATCTTTATGTCTTTCTGTCTTTTTGATCTGCAGTATTATGTGTGTGAGCTCTGTCTGAGTGAGTGCCCCTGTCGGATTTGCATGTGTCAGTCTGTGGTTTGACAGTTTTATGAGAAACATTGTGCACAAGAGAGTAGGAGGATGGTAATTGTGAGAAAATGTCAGAGAGCAGAACTGAATAGAGCTGATAAAAGAGAGGACTGAACAGATATGAAGAGCCTGCCTCTCTCAAACACAGTGAGACAAAAAGTCATGGTGGCTGAACAGTCCAGCCTGTTAATTTAGTTTTTGCATATCCCACTTTGTCTGTTATTTGTCCCACACTTAAAGCATCACTTGAACATTTGCTGGAACATTTCACGACACCTCTACCAAACACCCCCCACCCCCAACCTTCACTCGGACAGTCTGACATACTGAACACAGTTACATACAGATGAGGAGACACCAGCTCTGTGTTCTGCAGATGTTTTTAAGTAGGCTAACAAGCATAGCTTTGAGGCCACAGGCTATTTTAGGGACGCTTGCTTCCTCAAAGTGAGCTCTGTGTGATTTCAACTTTAAAGATCTGCTAGGTAGGTCTTTAAAATTGGGATTTATTAGAGTCCAGCTTTCAGGGGATGACACACACAAGGGGCCCAAGCCTGTGCTTGGTGCTTCCTTCCGAGAGAAAAAACAACACTACATGTCCCTATCAGCATGGGTGAAACACCAGATATAGCCCAAAAAGTAAGGAAATTTGTGTTTGCTAGATTTTTTATTTGTTGCATCAATGCTTCTTGGCAATATATATGCCACTGAAAAGCCTGTTAATGTCCCTTTTAAATGGTGCCACATTTGTAAGGAACATGTATTTGTGGGATCAGCAGCAGAGCAGAGTATGTGTGTTGCGCCTACGAAAAATGTGCTAAATGTTCTCTGACAATGCCAAGCAGCTTTTCTTTGCTGTTGACTGTCGTGGAAATGATATTCCTGGTGAGGGGTTGAGCAAAGAATTGAGTTATAACCAACCGTTGTCTTTGAAGAATTTATTTAACAAAAGAGAATAAACAGAGAAGTACTGAAACACATATGCAGCTGGTCCAGAGACCTGCCACCTAGGGCAGCATCGGACGTCTGGCCCCGAGCAAAGGGATGCATTATCATTTACACAGTCTAGGTTTCTATGTTTTGGGGAACAGCGATCCTCTCTCAGCCTTGAATGAACATTCCAGTAGAGGAGAGGAACAACAAGAGAGGGAGAACACCAAAACAATCTCACAGCTCTGTCCATCGCAGGGCCACACAGAGACAGACAACCACTCCAACACTCACGTTCACACATAAGGACAATTTGGGAAACCAATTAACCTAGCCTGCACATCTTTGGATGGTGGGAGGAAACCGGAGCACCCGGAGAGAACATGCAAACTCCACACAGAAAGGCCGGGGCAACTGGGGTTTGAATCCACGACCTTCTTGCTGTGAGGCGACACCAACGTGCCACCCATGCACATATATATACACATATATGTATACATATATGTACGTATATATGCACCTACATGTTTACCTATATATAAGTAAAATTATTAAAATCCATAGCCTTGTAAATTTTACATTTATCTGACAGTTTTATCCAAAGCAACTTACAATTGCTAGACATGTCAGAGGTCGCACACCTCTGGAGAAACTAGGGGTTAAGTGTCTTGCTCAGGGACACAATGTTGGATGGGTCACAGTGGGGGCTTGAACCTGGGTCTCTCACACCAAAGGCATAGTCTTATCCATTGCTCCATCACTCCCACACTCCCACAAACAACAATGTTTCAGGAAAACGTGTAGACATCACAGCTTTCCATCTCCTCTCAGTTAAAGGAGAGGAGTTAAATTCCATAACATGCCAATTACATGTGATACCAATTTCACGTGTTCGCACATACATAAGTCCTTGCATAATTTTTTTTTAGATCTTAGTTATTGCCTTGATAATAGAAAATATGAGCTAGGCATCATGTATGACAGTTGCCAAAGTGAGCTACAAAATGACCAGATCCTGCCATGAGCTATATAGGAGACATATCTTGTATGCACATATAGGGCTTATATTTGGATGTAAAGAAGCAACACCGGAGACCTATATGGCCTGTATATGCACATATATGCACCTCAATTTTGCCTATATGTGGCATATATACGCATATATGC
>JAPMOB010243883.1:0-49587 GCA_029875015.1 Lepomis gibbosus | reverse complement strand
TGGGAAATTCCCCGGCAGTCTAGGCCTATAGCAGCATAATTAAGGGATGGTTCAGGACTCACCCGAGCCAGCCCTAACTAAACTATAAGCTTCATCAAAAAGGAAAGTCTCAAGCCTACTCTTAAATGTAGAGTAGGCTTGAGACTTGGTTGAAAATTGGTTGAACATCTGTGTCCATCAGTGAACTTGTGTCCTCTTCAGGTCCAGGAGCTCATCATTAACAAGGATCCCTCTCTTCTTGACAATTTCTTGGATGTAAGTAAAGCTGTGTGCAGTTTTCTTAACTAACTGTTGTTTGACCTGAAATGCACAAGCTGTATTCAGTATCTAATGGCACATAGTGCGGTAGACTTAAAACAACAGGGCAGTAAATTTGATTCATAACTCTACCAACTTTCCGTTGGTCTGTTCATCCTGCAGGAGATAATCGCCTTTCAGACTGACAAGTCTATGGAAGTGAGAAAATTTGTCATTGGTTTCATAGAGGAGGCATGGTGAGTCATCGACAGACAACTCGTCCACTCTCCAGACTCTTAATTTCACGTTTGTGTATGAAAATGTTTTGCACCCTTTCTCTATCTTTTTCATTTTTATGTATTTTCCAGTAAACGGGACAATGAGCTCCTTCTGAGACTCATCGCCAATCTGAACATGTTGCTGAGGGATGAAAGTGTGAACGTGGTGAAGAAAGCCATCCTCACACTCACTCAGCTGTACAAAGTTACTCTGCAGGTGAATACAGGCCTCATTTATGAAATATTCTTATTTACAGTTGCATTTGTGCGCTTTAGCCCGACAAGTAAATGCTGCAGCTCTGATGTGGTCTGTTGGTGTTATAGGAATCTGCAACAAAACCAAATCACCACTTCTGATGTCTGTTGGGTTTTTCACACCCTTTGCTCTTCTGCCTCTTTCCTCACCAGTGGTTGGTGCGCTCTAAAGCAGTATCGGAGAGGCAAGAGGCATGCTGGGATCTGGTCACACAGATGAAAGGGGACGTTCTGGCCTTGCTGGACTCCGAGAATGACGGCGTTCGCACTCACGCCATCAAGTTCACAGAATCTTTAATCATCACTCTGTCAGCGCGGACGTCAGACTCCGACGTGCCCAAGCGGCAGGAGGGCGACATCAGCCTGGACAAAGTTCCCAAAGATCACTTATACATTCGCTACGGTACGGATATTAGAGTCCTGTTGTGAGAACATAATGTGTCAACAAGTTTTTTTTTTTTAGTCCAGTCTATTAAAGCTCACGTTTTAAAACTGATATCTTGGTGCTGTTTGAATCGACAGATGTTTTGTGTGAAGAGGGTAAGACTGCACTGGAGAAGCTGCTAAAGTTCATGGTCCACCCTGCCATTTCCAGCATTAACCTCACCACGGCGCTTGGCTCCTTGGCCACTATCGCCCGTCAGAGGCCAATGTTCATGTCAGAGGTGGTGCAGGCATATGAGACATTGCATGGTAAGTGCTTACTGAGCCAGTGTCGTGTCACGTTCCTAATCACAAAATGCCATTTTAAAAGCATAGTAGTTGAATTAGTTGAAACATGTTTTTTGTTTATCCTTTCTGTGCTCACCTTTGTGCTCAGTACATAACTCGAGTCTACAAAGTAATAACATTTTTTCCTCTGTTCACTTGAACCTTTTTAGCAAACCTGCCTCCCACTCTGGCCAAGTCTCAGGTCAGCAGTGTACGAAAGAATCTGAAGCTGCACTTGGTGGCGGTCCTCAAGCATCCCTGCAGCCTGGAGTTCCAGGGTCAAATTAGCACTCTGCTGCTGGACCTGGGGATGCCTCAGAGTGAAATAACCCGCTCTACACCTGCACTGCGTGAGCAGCGCAAAAGGCCTCGCCATGAACAATACACAGAGGGGAAAAAGGTCAAGATGGGTGAGTATCAGTCGCAGACATTCTGATTCAATAGATAGTCATTAGACTGCATTGTGGGAAGTATAGATATTAATGGAAAATATCTGGCGGGTTTGCTGGTTTTGCTGTTTACAATTTGCAAACAAGAGCTTTTTACCTGCTCTGTAGAATAGTCTACCTGTAAAATCACTGTGGCATATCTTTAAGGGTGACTGTTTAAATCACAGCGATAATTTATTCTTGAAAAAGAAGGTGTTGGACACAAACACCTGCAGGTTCATCGTTAACACCCAGTATTTTTGACGTTTGTTCCTTTGCGTTCAGAGCCAACCCTAATGGAAGATGACGAGGACAAGGAGGAGCCGGCCCCTCTCTCGGTCCCTAAACCAGCTGCTGTTCCAGTAGCACAGTCTGCCATTGACCTCACAGCTGAGTTCCTGCACCCACTGCTCAACTCCGAGAACGTGGCCAACCTGGTTAGCAGCAGTAGCCTGTTTTTTTTTTCATTGTTTCTTTCCTTTTAAGCCTGACTGTCTGACAGCTTATATCTCTGTCTGGTTGGTTAGGTGCTCATCAGCATGGTGTATCTGCCCGACGTCATGCCAGCATCCTTCCAGGCCACATACACACCTGTTGAGTCGGCAGGCACTGAAGCCCAAATTAAACATCTGGCCAGGCTGATGGCCACGCAGATGACTGCAGCTGGGATTGGTCCAGGTTAGTAATATGTGCTTATCAACAGATCTCAGTGCAGTCAATAAATGTTGCTAATGGAATAACCCATACTTCTAATTTATTCAAATGTAAAATATGTAGGGGTGTTTATAGTCACTGTTTATAAGGATTTCTGTCAGTTTTACTGTTTTGAAAGTTCTTTTCAGCTTTATGAACAGATCTACTGGATGTCAGACTAAAAACCAAATTTGAAGAAATCTCGCCCAAAATGTTGATGTTCATTAAACTGATCTTAGGACTCGAGCAGTGCAAAGCCAGAGAAGACGATGCATGCAAACACGAAGGCAACGAGGAGGACCCCGCTGCTAAAGACCTGCTCATCAAGCGCAAAGTTCCGGCTGTGATGTTGGGACAGGCGATCTCTGTGGTGGGAGGTTACACAGAAAAGGTTCCAGCCCCAGAGGCGCCCACCGCAGTCAAGAGGCTTCCTGAGCCAATCCTTCCCACTGCACAAACCAAGTGAGTTCCGGCTGTAAGATGGCAGAAGTATTGTGAGCTGCACCTTTTGTGGAAGTCAGATGTAATACGCTGCATCATTCTGTTGTGTTGCAGAATGGCAGGGGCGAGCGGGAGAAAAAAAGTGTTTCGACTGGCAGATGTGGTGCAGACTTTATCAGACGCCCAGATTGAAAAGTTAACCTCCAAAGCAGTCAAACGCATCCTGCATTCAGAGAAGGCCATTGCTCAAAGTGGGATGTCCCATGTAAGTAATCACCCCGCTGTAACACTTTGTTTATTAAGCACAAAACAAGTGCCTGTTTTAGAAGGTAACCACGCCACATCTGTGCGGCAGGTCAGGGTGAAGCTCCTCTCCAGGCTCGTGACGCAATTTGAGGGGATGATGAAAGAAGACGTGCTGGAATTTATCCTGGATGACATCAGGACAAGGAGCGACCTGGCCTTTTCTCTCCTCTACCAAGAATACAATACTTACCTCAGCCAGCTGCCAACTGGGCTGCTGGACAGCTACGACCACTGTCTCTACACTCTGCTGTCGGGCCTGCAGGAGAAACCCGAGCAGAGGGATGGGTGAGAGAAAAATCTCACATGTTGGCAGCATGCTTTTTGTCTCTAGCTCCTATTTTAAAAAAAGGGTTTGACGTGATGTAATTATGTTTTCACATCTCATCCAGACTTTTCACCAAACTGGTACTGGAGGCTCCCATCATAACGGAATCGGCGTTGGAAGTGATACGACGCTACTGTGAGGACGAGGTAAGCGACTAGAGATACAGCTTCTCGCGTCGAGACACACGTCTACATGTCCACTCAGCTGTTTGTTGTTACCTTTGCTTCAGTCTCGGGTGTATTTGGGCATGACGACTCTGAAGGAGCTCATCCTCAAACGGCCCTCAAGGCAGTTTCAGTATCTGCACGTGCTCCTGGATCTCAGCTCGCATGAAAAGGAGAAGGTGAGGGCTTTTCTTATCTATTATTCTGCGAATTTGTAACTTGCACTGTCACTGCTGAACTGGTTTTTATTCCTGTATCTTCTTTTCAGGTGCGGACGACGGCCTTGGCTTTTCTGAAGCGTATGTACGATAAAGACCAGCTCAGGGACTACATTGAGAAGTTTGCCCTGAACTACATGCAGCTTCTGGTCCACCCCAACCCTCCATCTCTGCTCTTTGGTGCTGACAAAGACACAGGTTTGGAATATGTGTGGATGATTTCAGTAGTGTCTTTCTAGCAGCTGCTTATCTTACATCATGTTTTTATAACGTGACGGGATTCCTTTCCACTCCTGCATACACCACTGCACCTTACAGCTACCTAAAGCGTAAACTGTGACACTCTAAGCAACTTCAGTGGGGTAGATGGTGGTAAGTGGTCAATACTTGTATAGCGTCTAGTCCTCTGACCACTCAAAACTAGGGGTGTGGCGAGACACTTAACCTACGACATTCAAGATTGGATTCATGAGATCAAGACGAGATTTTAACACTAAGTATTTAATGCTGAATTATTTAAAAATAAAAAAACATGTTATTTCCTGCATTCTGGTGAATTTTTCTGCACCAGTTTATGGTGATTTTTTTTATCAATTTTATTGACATAAAAAGAAACACAAAATTCAAAATCTACAACAGAATCTAAGTCAGTGCAGCTCTCAGTCATTCTGTGCTGCTCTCAGATCTGTGTCTCCTGTAGATCAACTTATGTAATATCATCCTTGCTGAGTCATGATTTAGTCTTCCCTCCTATTTGCGTCTTTGTTTACCACTTTAAATGTGGCACCTTTTCACCATAATTATAAATTATTTAATTGTAATTCAGTAAGAAACTCCTGGACGTTCAGAGTCTCTCTGACACAGAGAGAGAAAAGGCAGAATATTACCAGACTAACGTCATCATTTAATAAAAGGTCTGCCTGCCCTTTCCTCTGCAGACCGTTTGACCGACACAGTTTGGGCTTGTTGCATGTGAAACCGAAAGTAAATGAAACCCTTCTGATCACCACTAATCCTCACATGTTAACTTCAGCAGCTCACAGACCCAAACGGAGCAGGCTGCGCTTCAGGTTTTAGATGTTTATGTTGCAAAACTTTACTAGTTACGTTACCACTTGTCACAGCTGTCTGGATCATTGACTGTATATAAAAAGGTCTGGACTCACAGCGCAAGTGGGTTCAGCTGATTACTATCACAGCGTACGCTGGTGTCAATCAGCTGGCCCGAGTTGATTCTCTCTCTGAGTCTATCTTAGTTTTACATTTGTAGTTCGCTGTGTGAGAAAATTAATCTGTGGTTTGACAGTGTGTGAAAAATTAACATTTCGTCTCGCGAGACAGCTTTTTACCTGACGACTGATCTCGTGGCACGAGATCCCGTCACACCCCTACTCAAAACGCTTTTACACGTCACATTCATTTCACTTTTACATTACTTTACATTCACCCTTTCATACACATTCTGTCTTTTAGCAATGATGCACGGAATGATGCAGAAACACAAACTTGCAACTTCCCCGTTCTTAGTCCACTCCTGTAACCACAGTGTTGTGTTTGTTGAGACAGAGGTGGCCGCCCCCTGGACTGAAGAGACTGTGCGACAGTGTCTGTTCCTCTACCTGTCCCTGCTGCCTCTAAACCATCGGCTGGTCCACGAGCTGGCCTCAGTGTACACCGAGGCCATCGCTGACATCAAGCGCAGCGTGCTTCGAGCGATAGAGCAGCCTGTAAGTCACTCCTCACTGTTCGGATGTCCTCACTCCGTCATTCATTTGCACTTTTGGAGAATGCTCCATTTTTTTTTGTTCTTCTTGAAACTTCTTTTAAAAGCTCAGTTTGAAATTTATTGTTATTGTTCTACCTCTGAGACAGTCAGTCCAGTTTGTGAAATTGAAAAACTCGCTCCAAACATTAATGAAAAACAGTCCTACTGTTTGAGTTCCAACCAAGCAAGCTTAAAGCTGTTACAGTGAAAGTCATGATATTCAAACACTAAATAAGCATGCAAAAAAATATATATATATAATAAAAAAAGGGGAAGTATGTTTTCATCTGTCGTCCAGCAGTTTTGCATGCCTGGAAAGTCTAGCATGACAAAATGTGCTGAGGGCAAAGTCTGGACTAGATGTTTATCTATTTCTTCATGGTTTTTAAAGTTTTAAGGTTTGACAACAAGAGACGGTAAATTAGAGCAAACAGTACATGGTGCAACTTTCTCACTGTGTTTTAGACCAAAGAAAATAAAACAAAGTTGAGAAATCACATCAGGAATCTCAACCCTGTAAACAAAAGACTGCAGTTTCATGGTTTGTGATTTATGTTTGTGTTCACAGAAAGTTTTATGAAGTCTTCCTCTGAGGGAAATTAAGCCAAGCTCCTCTTTGAGTTGTATTGTTTTTGAATAGTATTGACAAGTTCTTTTTTGTTTTTTTTGTTTTTTTGTAGATCCGTGGAATGGGGATGAACTCCCCTGAGCTTCTGCTCTTGGTTGAAAACTGTCCTAAAGGGGCGGAGACTTTAGTTACTCGCTGTCTGCACATTTTGACAGATAAAGGTAAAACATGCCGCTTTTCATATTTACAGCAGGATTTAGTTCAATCAACAAAAAATGTGGCCAAACACGGAACAATAGCACAACAGAAGAAAGTCCAGAAAATAAAAGGAAAGTGTTGATGTGTAAAAAAAAGGCTTCCTTTCCTCCATTCAGTGCCTCCATCCCCGGAGCTGGTGGAGAGAGTGCGAGACCTTTACCACAAACGAGTGCCAGATGTTCGCTTCCTTATTCCAGTCATTAATGGACTAGAAAAGGTAATCCTCTGAAAGTCGTCACAATTAAACTGATCAAATTGTGCTTTTTGTGATATGTTTATCGCACTGCATACAGTATGAGCACATTCCAGTGTTGTCACAGATCACTAATGGCATCAGGGCATCCTGGCATCTCTCTTGGAGTTTACTCACCGTGTTGCTTGTTTTTCTCATAATTTCTCAGAATGAGGTCATCCAGGCTCTGCCCAAGCTGATCAAACTCAACCCGATTGTAGTGAAGGAGGTGTTCAACCGTCTCTTAGGCACTCAGCACAGTAAGAGTCATATATGTCTTCCACTGGTGATGGTCGCCATTCCTGTTTTTACATGAAGAACCATGTTCCCATGTTTTACACATTCTATCAAGAGCTTATACTTGATTATTGTAAAATAGAACATTTTAGTTTGTTGTATAATTAATAAGATACATAATAACTTCTGTCAAAGGATCCTGTGACTGTTGTATTGTCATTGTTGTCTTTCAGGTGAGGGAAGTTCAACGGTGTCCCCTCTCACCCCGGGAGACCTGCTCATTGCCTTACACAACATTGACTCGACCAAATGTGATATGAAGTCTATCATAAAAGGTCAGTGTTCAGTGATTAGCGAAGTTAAACAGATTAAACTGTAAGTTAATTAAACAGCTGAACAGCAGTTGGCTTTTAATCTGTTGTTGCTCTAAATCTTTTTGTAACGTTGCCCCTTTTAGGGTATGTCATTTTGACGTTTTATTAAATGTTTTGCTTTACATTCACATTTAAAGTTGGTCCATCATTTCCAGGCTTCAGAGTTTGATTCCTGCGACAGCTACCAAATAGTTATGTAATATTTATGCAGGTTAGCCTCGGAATAAGCTTTTCGGATGGTTTGGGGTGAGTGATGCACTCATCACTTGAATCTAAATTCTGTAGTCTGCCCGCAGGCAGTACACTACATGACATCGCTGGCATAAACAAGTGGGAATAAATAATATAGTGTATTTCATGGCAACACAGTTCCTAGATCTTGAGGAATGTCAGTCATAGATAGACAGAGGTCAGTGAACACATCAGATGTTTAGTGCAGGTAAAAATAATTATTTGGTTTTCAGTTCCTCTCAGATGGTTCATTATAAACTGTATAATGGGCTTGGGTCTGTAAAATACATTATGCATGGCCTGGAACACATGGATCATCAGTTGGATATGTTGCACGGCTGGCACTGAAAATGTTCTGTGTGCGTACTACAGCTACCAACCTGTGCTTTGCGGAGAGGAATGTGTACACGTCGGAGGTTCTGGCGGTGGTGATGCAGCAGCTAATGGAGCAGAATCCCCTCCCCATGCTGCTCATGCGTACCGTCATCCAGTCGCTCACCATGAATCCCCGACTGGGAGGCTTCGTCATGAACATCCTGTCCCGCCTCATTGTTAAGCAGGTCAGCACCAAACTACAGCCAAATATTCATGGTTATTGACGTGCTGGAGTTTAGTTTTGTCATCATCTCTCCTAAAATAACTATGTAATGAGAATTCTGTGTGCTACCTGATGCAATAGACAAGATATTTTCCAACCAATACTAGAGGGGAGAAAAACTCACCGTTATCTC
Source organism: Lepomis gibbosus (assembly GCA_029875015.1). Taxonomy (NCBI): domain Eukaryota; kingdom Metazoa; phylum Chordata; class Actinopteri; order Centrarchiformes; family Centrarchidae; genus Lepomis; species Lepomis gibbosus. The sequence continues at coordinate 41,135 of JAPMOB010243883.1, read as the reverse complement.
TGTCTAACATTGGTTGCTGTAGGTGTGGAAGTATCCCAAGGTGTGGGAGGGATTTGTGAAGTGCTGCCAGCGGACAAAGCCGCAGTCGTACAGCGTACTCCTACAGCTGCCGCCCGCACAGCTGACGAGCGTGTTTGAACGCTGCCCGGAGATGAGGGAGCCTCTTCTACAGCATGTCCACTCCTTCACAACTCATCAGGTAAGAGCTGCATCCAAGCTTACTGAATTAATTTGCAGTCCAAAAATTGTACTACTTTGGGGATTTCCTTTATGTACCAGAAACCTCTGTTTTTCTCTGTAACAGCAAGCTCACATATCTGCCTCCATCATGTTGGTCCTGGAAGCAAATAAAAAACCAGAGCCAAAACCTGTAGAGCCTGTCGTGGAGAAAGAGGTAACTGAAGATATAAACATGATTCAAAAAGGCCTGTTGCACCCTGACATAAATTACTAACAACCTTCAGTGACTTGTCTGTGTTAATTAGTATCACATAAATACACATCTTGTCTTACTTAAAATATCAAATAAACTTTTATTTGGTTCCACTTTTTGACATGGCCTCAATAAAACAATATATATAATCATTTTCTTTTTTTTATCATACAGATAGAACCAGCTCCTGCCCCACTTGAAGAAGAGGTTCCCACTGTGGCAGTGAAAGAGCCAGAGGCGCCAGTCCAACAGCACCCAGCCGTCGCAAAAGATGAGGAAGAACCAATGGAGCAAGAAGAGTCTCATCCAGTGATCCAGGAGGAAACTGTTGACACTGTTACCCAGGTATGATTAACGAAGCATAACCTTTTTGTACCATAACCATCAAAAACATGTTTATTTTGAATCACACTATACCAAGAATGGGAGTATTCTTAATTTTTGCAATCCACAATTGACTAAAAGAAGTTTGCCCTGTATGCACATTTTGCTTCTCTTCAGGTGGAGTTGGCAAGCGCAGGCGAGACCCCCTCACCTCAACCAGAACCAGCTGAGGAACCGATGGAGGCGTCTCAGCCGGAACCTGCAGACCCTCAGGACCCAGTACAAGATGCTGAAGCTGAAGTCACAGGACCCGAGGCTGGAAGCAGCAGCGATGATGTAGAATGACCGCTCAAAACAAATGCACTCAAAATAAACATGCCACATATTTTTCATGATTTCTTGCCAAGAAATATCTTTGTCCTTTTTGTATTTGTAGAAAACAGATTTTGAGGGGGGGAGGGGGGATCCAGGTAACTCGGTGTATGAAAGTAATTCCATATGCATTTGTCATGATGAGTTGGCAAATAAATCAACAAAACACTGGTTTACTGTCTGGTCAATTCCGCTCCACTACTCTCCCATGATTCAGCATCCTATTTACATCTCAAATATCATGAATAACAGTTTGGGTTTTGATTTTTTTTTATTTTATTATGTTGAACCACCACATTCTTTTTTAATTAATATGTTGCCAATAATGTTGTTAACCTGTGAAATCATCGAAAGATTGGCTACCTTTTTATATATGAAAGATGCGCTACCATTATTTTGGGAAAATGTGCAACCGGAAGCTTATTGACGCTCTGGTCTCGCGAGGCCATGGGCCGGACAGACTGCCAGTCTCGCGAGATGAGTAAGAATCACGTCCATGGAATGTTTCCTTACTTTTCAGCGCTTTACTCGCTTATAACCGTTAAATAGTAAGTAACCTACCAGGAAACACCGCTCACAACGAAGCGACGTTTATTCCGGTTCAGAGGTGAAATGAAAGCCGTAATTCTCGCTGCCGGGTACGGAACCAGGCTCCAGAGGGATGTGGTGGCCGACAGCAGCGGGAGGTTCGCTCACCTGGTCGGCACTGCAAAGCCGCTGCTCCCGGTGGGACGGTGTGCTCTGATGTCCCACTGGGTCCACGCGCTGACCGCCTCCGGCTGCGTGGACTGCATTTATGTTGTTGTAAGTAGGAGCAACTCAAGTATTGTTTTTAAGGACATTTTTCAGGTACTTGTACTTTCTTTAAGTATTTTGCTACTTTATACTTACCACTATGTACTTTTGATGCCACTACATTCATCTTGCAGTAATAGTACATACATAATCATAATCCACTTATGTAGAATAAGATGACACTAAAATGAGCCATTCCCCATAATTCTTCACAGTAGGACAGGACCAATGTGTTTTTAAGAACTGTTTGCATGAAGGACATGGTCTTTTGTCTGAAATTTAGCCAAAGCCTGATCTGTATTGTCTAAACCTGAAGAGAGTGATTGACCAACTGTGTTCCTCTGCTTCTCTCTTCCCACTGTTCTCCTCTCCACAGACTAACGCCGTTTACCATGCTGCATTTGAAGAGTGGGCATCATGTTTCACAAATGTCAAGATTGTCTGCGATCAGACCACAAGCAATGATGTAAACACAATAACAATTCCTGTTGTCTATGTGACATGTGTTGGTCCTTTGAAAGGACTCTTTTTTTACACCATTCTTTGACTGTGCTTTGCTGAAGTGTCTTTGAGCAAGGCTAAGTCAGTAATGCATAACCTTAAATATTCAGTGTATTACTAGAATTGGAGTGTTGTGCATAACAGTCTAGCTTCAACAAAGTTTATGAAGGGATTTAGGTTAAGTAGTGAGGTTCTTTAGATCACAGTTGGCCAAATTTTATGTTTTTGTTTTTGGTGATTAGGCTAAACCTAAATCAATCCAGCTTTCATATTCCACCAGGGCCGCCTTGGTGCTGTGGCCTGCCTGCAACTTGCAGTAAAGCACTTCAAGATAGACGACCATATCTTAGTAATTGGGGGGTAAGTTTACTGAGTTAACATTATCAATAGTACCCAGCAGAACTGTTGGCACAGGTGCGAAATCAAGTCCTGCTTATGACAAGTTGATAGAACTTCCTTTCTGTTGTGAACAGTGACACCCTCTTCAAAGAAGATTTTAGCCTCAGTAAAGTAAAAGAGAGGTTTTCTGATCTCCACGCAAAGGGTGAGGACTGCTGTCTGCTGCTCTCGTACCAGTGCAAAGAAGAGGGTGAGTAAGAAATTAGGCTTTCCATGTAACATTACAAAATCCCTCTGGGAAGGGAGAGAATCTCCTCCCTAAATGTTGAACATGGCTGATCATTGCTCACAATTAGTTGTGTATTGTGTATCTCCACAGAAACTCATAAATACGGGATACTGGAGGTAGACAGTGATCTACGCGTCCTCTGCATGAAGGAGAAACCTCTTCCTTCTGAGACGAAGTCGAGGAGAGCAGTAAGTTCTCCATAAACACTGGACAAAGCCAATAATGTCCAAAAATAGTCTGTCGACATGGATATAAAAGATCTTTAAAGTCTCTCCAGAAAAAGTGGAGGGCCACCTGAACTTTTAAAAAGAATGGGTTTAGGGCAGAACAGGGCTGTCATAAACCCATCCTCTGCTCCTACAGTGCAGTCAGCAAGTATTGGGTATTGTCACATTGCTCCACTGTGTTGTTTTTCAAATGAAATAAGGTTGTAGTCCTGACTCTCGGCTTTAATTAGAGGGGGTTTCCACATCACATGTGGGAATCGTATCCCTTTCCACACGTAAGTTAACAAGAACAGATAAATCAACAAGTTGATGTATTTAATCTTTGCTTGATGATTTGCTATTGTTTTGGACTCAGCAGACACTTCTGTTGATACTTTGCCAGGGCGGTCGTCTTCATTTGGTTTGGCTTGCTGGTTTTAGGGTTTTAGTTGGTGTTGAGGTCTGGTGATTTACTTGGCCTGTTAACATTCAGCGCATCGCACTTAAGAACTCGCAAACTTGGTTGTCTGTATAGGATCATCCTTAAAGCTGAAAGTGAGCACTACAGGTGTGAAGTACATGTATGAACAAGTCATTATCAATGAATTTTCAAAGTGAACGAATAATACTGAACCTTTGTCTCTGACTGAGAGCAGCGTTGCCAGCTCTGCTGTGATTCATAGTTCATTATATCCTTGTAAAAGATTATTTAAACAACAATCATAATCTGATAACTTGGTCGTAAATAATACGCGGCTGAGTTATTAACCATGTGTGCTGTACTGAGCTGAGCCGCTTGAACCAGTGGATTTTTACTCCTCTCCCATCCCACAAAAATACTCCCGTCCCGTTCAATCCCAATACCATAACAGAATAAAAACATGTCCAGGAAGAAAAATGTTGACTCCTGTTGACATTTTTATTTTTGTCCTATGGTAAAATTGACCTCCATCCCACAGATTCCAAAAAAGTGTGCACTGGAATTGTGATGTGTTTACTCACTGAGGTATGTGGTGAAATGTATTTGGTGATCGGCAACTTGTTGGTTAGGAAAAAAGGCAATGAACTACAGTCTCTGACTATGACAGTTTGAACTAAATTAAATGATTGGAATCAGCAAATGAATTTGTGATTTTCACCTCTAGTGATGACGTACATGTTGCCGATAAGTCGCCACTAATAAGATCGGCAGTTTGACCCCTCTACATGATCCTTACAGGCACTGTTTTAAATGCTGCTGGATCAGTGTCCTAAACTCTGCACTGTAGGTAAAAATGCAACTTCTGATAGCTGTTTGTTTGGAAGTGAACACACCTCAAGGAAGCTACAGTATATCTATCTACTACTTTCATTGCCTTCAACCTGAGATCAAAGTCAAGTGGGCATCCTCCACTAAACTATCATGCAATGCTAAACCTGGTGGGACTTTGTATAAAGGCAAAGGTTTTCGTATGTACACAGAAAACACTATAATCAAAATATTGGAGATGGGCTGTACATCGCTCTTCATCAGGTATAATACACATTTTTATAAAACAATATTTTCTCTCCGAATGAAATCTAAATGATGGCGGGCTAGCAATCCTTTTGTCCATTGTGATAACTATCTAACAGATTTTGTTTTCCATGTTTAAAGTCAATGTGATATATATCAATATGTGAAGGTTGCTGGTACGTACAGTGTAGGTATTTCCACTAATCATTTCCATTTGTTTTTCAGTGTCCCTGTTTTTATGTGTTTTCAAAGAAAAGCCTTCCTCTGTTGGATACCTTCATGGAGGAAAAGATGGTAACTTTAATAATCAAAAGACCAACACGTGATAGGAATAGACTAAATTATGTTTTTTAATTTCACTATTATGTGCAACTTTTCCATAGGAGGCTCCTATTGATGAGAAAGACGCCCCAGGAAACTTTGTGTCTTGGCTCATTCCAAGGTAATTTCTCGCTGGACCTGAGAGTCAGCAGTTTGTAGTATCACAAAATATGATTTGGGTTCCTTTGGGTGTCTTATAATATTCACATATGTAATTTATATTTGGCTAAAATTAATATTTTTTAAATAATCTCAGTATTTCTCACTAAATGAGACTGTTTTGTTTTTTCTTTTCAGGAAGCCGGTATATATCCATCAGATTTCTGGCCGTTTCGATGTGGGAAACTTGCCTTCTTACATTGAATGTGACCTTTACTTCAGAGAAAAGCTTCAAGACCTTGAGACTTACATGGTGTAGAGCACACAGGAAACACCATATTTATTAAGCCATGTTTAAAAATGATCAAAGACAAGCACAAAAACAATGTAAATCTTTAAGAATCTGTAACAGTAAGAAAATCAAGATTTTACCTGTAAATATGCCTTTGAATATTACTTGTATGTAATTTTATAATCAATGTTCTATTAAAAAGATTTTTATATTCTTTTCTTTACAATCTGGATTTGTCTACCCAGTGAGGAGTCTTGTGCATTTGTCGGAGGCCTTTTCACGCTTGTCCTCCATCTTTGCGATGCGGGAGCCAAACTGCATGGCTCTCTTGGGCAGGACGGCTGATTGGCCGAGGCCCAGCTGCTTCGCTGTCAGTCTCAGGAGGAGTTTCTCCCCGACACCTCGAGGAAGGGACAGATCTGCTTTCTCCCACACGGGCAGAGAATTCAAGTAGCTCACCACGTCCTCGTCCAAGTAGGGAAATCTGCAGATGACGGTACTGTTTGTCAAATACTCCACAGTGATCAATGGAGGTGAATGGAATTTGATCTGTGGAGCTCACAGCATTGACATTTTTAAATGCAAAACATTTCAACATCTCTCCAGAAACAATTTCCCCATCTGTCTGGATGTTCCACAGGACACACTGTCAATGATTCAACAATGTATTTGTTAAAAAAAAAAAAAAAAGAGGGTTTCAAGGAAAGCTATTGACATGAAGCTGTTTTCACTGGCTGATGAGACTCTGCTCAGGGCGAAGGTGAGTGGAGCTGTGCTGGGAATTAGGTCACGGGACTTCTTGTACGACTGAGAATAATGGGAACAAAGGTGGAATTTGTTCCACCCTGGCAGGTGCAACAAAGCTACCAAGAGATCGAGAGATGCCTGACACAAGGTCTGATTAAGGCACAGTAAGTCCAAGCACCCATGGGCAGAAACAAAGTACACAATCACAGTAACTTACAGTTTGTACCCTGCACCGTCCCGCTTTCTCCTCTGTCTAACATAACAGGCCATTTACATTTAGACGTGTCACAGGTGCAAATTATATAGTTAATGATGGTTGAATTCTATTTAGCTCCTTCAGTTTCAGGGTCCTGGTTCTGTTGTGTGCGCTCACTCACTATCATGGCTTCCTGGGCCACTTGAATAGATACGTAACACCTGTGCTTTCAAAATGTCCTCAAGCCCAGTTTTTGGACTCTGCTTCCTCCTGTTTTTGTCTAATACAAACCATTTATGCTGTTAAACTTGTATGTTCTATGCTTTGAGGTAGTGTTGTAGTCAAGACCGCCCAAACCGAGACAAAGTCAAGACCAAGACCAGAGTTTATCGAGACTAAGACAAGACCAAGACTTTTAGGGGCTGAGAGCAGTCGAGACCAAGACGGAGGGATGGCGAGACAGAGTCAAAACCGAGACCAGTTCCCTGCATTGCATGGCACGCAATAAAATGTGGAGCGAGGATCGTAGGTAGTTCTTAAATTGTTCTGAAATATCCAGTCACATTAAAACACCCACATACAAACACTAAGAACTGAAATCAATGTAAGCTTCGCAGGGAGGGGGGGCCGTCGTTAGGGTTATTTGTTGCATTTGATGCAATATGTATTCCTTCCAATCAAAGTTATGATGTTAACAAATCAGACAATGCAAAGGGAATTTATTGATATTCCCAAAGGTATGTTCTTGGCTGGTCTTGAAATAAAATCCTGAGTCCTCAATGTCCGAGACCGAGACAAGACTGAGTGCAAACGTGAAGACCATCAAAAAGTGGTCTTAAAACCAAGACCAGTCTTGAGTACTACAACACTACTTTGAGGTACATAACAAATACTAATAAAGAAAAGATTCATCAAGTCAATAAAACAATTATTCTTGCAGATTAAAACAGAGAACTCATGGAGTTTTTGGCCACAAGTAGTGCGATGGAACAATGTTTTTATGAGTGGGTTCCCGTTTTGTTTGTTTGCGCACAAAGGCACAGGTGGTGAGTTTCACGCTATTCCGCTGATTGACAGTAGGTGGCGGTAAAACAAAGACACGTAGCAATGCACCAACTAAGGCACTGAAGAAGAAAACTGAAAGCTCCAAAATATTGACAAGCACATTGATGAAAATGCATGATTCTTTATCAGCATTTCAAATGTTTAAGGATGAGGAGAATCCACCCTGCTCCTTGACAGGCCTGAAGGATACACACTGAATACTAAATATAAATAAACTGTAAATATAACTTGCTTAATTTAAAGAAAGCTCCACAGGGCACATTTAATGCCTTTAAAATTTTAAGACATGGCTTTAGGCTCTGGTAATATGGTTGGTACCTGACACACTTACCTAGCCTCTTTCCCATGATCCCCTATCACTCTGTCATCTCTGCCCAAATTCCTGGAGGCGATCCTGCCCAGCTCCATGGCCAGTTCCTGGATCAGTCCCTCGTGTCCAGACAAAGTGAATCGGACTCTGTGTCTGGAGTAACCTGCTAGCTGCTCATCTGCTCCGATTCCTGTCAAAATGACCTGCGGTCGTGACGTAGCAACACAGAAAACAGGTCAATGTGGTTGTTAAGGATTGTGAAACATCGTGAAGCTGCACTGTATCAGTAAGAAAAGAAATATATTTATGATGTAATTACTCTGGTTATCTATCACCAGCACTCATGCCAGTTTAACAGCCCAGGGAACAGCTGCATCAAATCCCCTGCATTGGTAAAAAGTTAAATAGATTCAGAATCCTGGAGAGAGCGAAGTCTGACTTCACCTTTGCTGTCGATGTGAAGGGTCTCTGGTCGTTGTCCACCGTGACGAAGCCCCTCCCTCTTGCTGCGAACCACACAGCACAACCAATGCTGTCATCGAGCACCGTATCCAGTGGATACACCAGATGACAAATGCGCTCCCGGCGCGTTTTGTGCAGCTCCTCCTGCGTTACATTGATTTCAACAAAATTCCACCTTCTTTCAGAATTCAAGTCTTGTAATTCCTTGAGGCCGGCTTTTCCAGTAATTCTGTCTGGAACATCAAAGGGGCTGGATGTTTGGGAATCAGCTCCATCAGTCTTAGAATCCGTGGCTTTACCTTTGGGCTTTTTGGGTTTCTTTGCAGACTCTTTCTGCTTCTTTGGCTCCTGTAGTTTAAACGCTACATTGAGAAGGTCTATTGGCTGATGAGCAGGTATGTGACGGTCAGCTAGGGCAGCCAGGATCATTGAATCGATACCTCCTGAAAAAAGTATAGCAACACTTGCACGGTCGTTAGTAGGAGGGGAATTGTCTTGATCCCTGAAAGGCAGAGACTGAACACGTCGCCTTACTGCCTCACTGAGAACATCAATAAGACGGTTCACCTCATTGTTTTTCCCTTTGCTTTCAAGCAGCTGCTCCAGATCCTTTACACGTGAATGGGAGTTTGGGTGGATTTCTTTCTCATTTATCGACTTCGGGATGGATGTATTAAGAGGGCACACAGGTGAGGCCAGTACGAGGCCCGACGGGTTCATCACAGCAGTGCAGCCGCTGGGGACAGACTCCAAAACAGTTTCACTGCAGCTCGAGACAAGATTATTTCCTCCGTGAGCCCAAGGATAAAGCTCACACGTCACAGAGCCAGCTGCTGTCGCTGCCTTCATGTCAATCCTGTAAACGCCAACTGCTGGGACTTCTTGCCAAGCAGACTGATCAGATCCAGAACTGTGGGCTGCCACAGAAGTCAAGGTAAAGGCGTTGACCTCCGCGTCAACTTTCCACAGCAAACTGCGCCTGCCGAAGAAGTCTCTGCCAAACCAGAGGTAGTCTCCAGCCTTTTGGTAGTAAACAAACCCCCACGGTCCCCGTATAGTGGACAGGACGGACAGAATCTCTGAAGGGTTACTGCAGGATGATAGCCGCTGAGAGAGAACAGCAGTGTCATTTTCCTCTGGACTCACCGGGATACCTCCAAAAATCTCCCCGTTCCACACCAGGACATTTCCAGGGTTGTCTTGAACTGGCTGAGGGGTAAGAAGACCTCTCATGTGAAGAACGTGGGCAGAGAATAAACACTGATAGCAGTGACTTGTGCCTCTTACGGTAACATCCTGGCTCCAGTTGGGCCCCCTTGTCTTCAAATGTTTACAAACTGTTTTGTCCCACTCAAACTGAGTGGGAGACAGACTCAAGAAACAAAAGATGCCACACATCGCTGTGGTGAAGGTCAGTCTTACATATCCTGCAGATCCTTTTTCATGTTATCCATTTCCCCTGGAGAGAGAAAATAGCATCCGTTAGGCTGATCTATGAAGAAATGTGACGTCAAATTTTATTTATTTATTATTTATTAGTGCAGCCTCTGTTAAGTAATGAGACAGAGTGATATGAGCTATTTTATTTATTAAAATGAGGTTTATTCAAGTTTCCAGCTCTCAACTTACTTTTACATGAAGCAAGTGTCTGACTTCTGTCTGCTAGGAAGAAAATGTTACTGTTCCTCTGCTGGATGTAGACTTTCTGGGAGATAACACACACAAAATGTACGTTCAAACATAGAAAAATACTGAGGTAACAGGTAAGATGCATCTGAAATCTGAGCATCAAGATTAACTAACGTTAGCTTCGTTTTCATTAGCGGCCAGGGCATTTAAATAAATGAATAAATAAATAAATGTCAGTTCCAGATAGACTCTAGTTGTGTTTCCTAGTTGTGTGCTCTACTCACCCTGTTTTTCTTCAGATTAGAGAGCTCGTCCACTACAACCCTTTGTTCCTTGATCTGTGAATGAGCAACACGAAATTACTTTCACTCTACGTTCACGTTTACCTGCTAATATTTGTGGCTTTTGCATTAGCTTCCGGCAACATGTTGTGCCTAACGCTACCTTTTTGTTCAGCTCCTCCTTCAGCGCACACTGTCCTTCACAATTGTCCTCGTTGTCCCGGCTTTTCGAAGACATTTTGTTCAAAGGACACGCAGACAGTTCGCAGTTTATATTAAATGTAGTTGAAGCTAGCTAACCTCAGGCGTAAACACATGTTCAGCAGCATTTCCGGGTGTGTTGGCCTGTCCATATTAGACTCTGCTGCCCCCTGGAGGCGGGCGGTGGAGACAGACATTATTTTTACTCTTCACCCTGTAAAACAATTCCCATTTCCTCCGGATTGAAATATACTCTAAAGGAGCTAAAGCCACCAATTACGACAAATTAATGCCAAATTTTATTGGTATTCACCAGTCTTAAAAGTCTGATTGAGTCCAAAATTCGTAAATTAATTAAAACAGAAGAGAAAGCACAAGTTAATATGCTCAGGAGGAGGGCTGTAACGATTATTTTCATTATTGACTAATCTGCACACGATTTTTTTCACCATTAATCAACTAAGTCTGTAAAATGTCAAGAATTTGAGAAAAATGCTCATCACAATTGCCCAGAGCCCAAAGTCACATTTTAAATTAGTTTTTTCCAACCAACAGTCCACAACCCAGATACTCTTTATTCACTATCATAAATGACAAATAATAGCAGCAATTCAAAAATAATAGCAGCAAACATTTAAAAAGATTAAACATGCATCGTTCCACATTTTTGCTTAAAAAAATGACGGAAATGATTAAAGATTATCAAAATAGTTGTCGATAAATTTTCTTTCGATCGACTAATCAATTAATTGACTAATTTTTGCAGCTTCAGTTAGGAGGTATATTTAATTTCCATAGCAGAAAGTGTTTCCAGATATTTATAAAGAAAACTGTTATATTTTACTTTATTTCTACCTGTTTTCTTGACAGAAGAACCAAAACTAATCACTTAACTATGCTTCTTTTGACTAAATTTAGTTCTCCTCATTCTTCTCCTTTTTTCTTCTGTTTTGTCTTCAGCTGTCCCAGTTCTCCTACCATCTTTCTGAGACCATATTGTTATTGATCCTTTGCAGTATTTTAGAGCGTATCCAAGCGTGTACATATCAATCAAAACCATCTCTGCACACTCACTGACAACCCAGCATTTGCAAAAATGTTTCTCATCACAGTGGGATCATCTTGTTTTCAAAACCAGTCGATAAAAGGTAACTTGTTCCCAGAGCTGCCGTCAAACTTGCCTGAGTGCTGTTGCTTGAGTATGTGTTTAAGGGAATGTTGTATGTTGTTAAATACAAGTCCCAGATACAATGTACAGTATATATGTACATAGAAATGATGGCCCGACCAACGCAGGATTTTTAAGGCAGATACCAATACTGATATTTGAGAATTCTGATAGTGATTTTTTAAATATCCATATGTTTGGTTATATAACAAACTCACAAACTAATCGCACTCACATTTACATCCAGACACAAGCACTCCACCAGACCTACTTTGTTTGTCTTGTCTTTGTTTGTCTGAGGCGGAAACACCATGTCAGGTCTACAGTAAATATAACTTGGCTTGTGCCTAGTCATATGGATTTAGTCCACATTTTGCTGTTTCCACAAAGGTGGAAAATTGACTCAGATGATGACAGGAAAAAGGAAATCAATCTTCTTATTGTGACTGGAGTATCACAAGGGAGTGCAGGAACAATAAACTGGAATGTGCTGCAGAGATCATGGATTTAATGCGCTGTGACACATACACTGAAATCATTCTGTGTTCCTGACTGGTTACATTGTTTTGTTGTTCTCTCTCCTTATGAGATGTGCAAATTGGGCCTACAAAAATGATCAGATAAAATCAGAGGTACATTTAAAAAAGCCTGGAGATGGCGCTGGAGGAAAAGTCAGTGGGATTCATCCTCTGGTGGCCATGAATGCCTGCAACAAAATGTCATGGCACTCCATCCAGCATCTGTTGAGTCTGGACCAAAGTGGTGGACCAACCAAGGGAAGTCACTGAGGGAGGGGAACACATTACTCACCCACTCAGCATGCAGGAATTCAAACCAGGCACATGTGGTACAATTACAGACTTTTTGATTTTTCAGGACCTGAGATTCAATGGCCTGGCAGCGGTCAACAACCAGTAAAGAGACATTACCCTGGATGACACAACTGTTGACTTTGCTTCAGCAGCTGGCCAAACACCCTTCGATCCTGCACTATGACAGGCAAACACACCTGTCTGAAGTTATGGTTTGCTGCCCACTGAGGTGCAACGTTGTATTGATCTGAAACAGCTGTCAGATGTTTACCGTTTCATTCCCTAGATACAGGGGTTGTCATTTTGGCGAAAGGCTGCCTGCCAGACAGTGACCTTTGGTGTTTATCGTTCTCTGGTGGAGCTGTCAGGCACACATCAAAGTCTTAGGCCCAGGGCTGCGGTAGATATCCACAGAAACAATAAGACCGCAGCACTGTTATGTTCCAAAAGTGGGTAAAGGTAATAATTATAATCATTGTTTCTGGTGTTGTTTGGTCACTGAGATGGTCAGTGATCTTGCTGTGTCCAGTGTCATGAGATTTTGGTAGACCTTAAGAACTCAGCCTCAGTTATTCCAGCTAAATGTCAATAAAAGTGCTGAACCACGGGAGCTGTGCTGTAATACCTACAGCTCTATAGGCTCCATTGGAACAAGAGCTCAGCACGAAAGAAGAACATGTATTCTACATACAGGGCGCATGAAGAATAGATGGATAACCTGATCCAGCCTCACCTATACCGTCCTTCAGGTGAGATTTCACATCCTCCCTCCACCTATATCCTTTCTTTAGCTGTGGCTTGTGAGTGTCAGACAACTTACGGCCACAGGAGGCAAGTCATTCTCATATTTTTGTCTTGGGAGCATAAATTTAGCCCACGTAAACACAGCTTGTTGTGCCACAGGCAGACTGGAAAGGGATCCTGCAGACATACCTGCAGGTCACACGGCCGCACAATGACACAGCAGCCGTCTGACCACTGATGACAGGTAACTGAGCCTGGCTGACACACCGGCCCACTAATAGTGTGGCTGGTAATCTGTTTGTAGCAGCACAATCTGTGAAGGCTTTCAAGCGCTCTGTGATCCTTGAATAGATCACAAAGGGATAGAAGCGCCTATTGTCATCACTTGGCCCAAAATATGTGCTTATGTTCCTTGACAATGCCAGTTTTGCTCCCTCATGCCATGAGATGGCACAGAGTAGGCCTACGTGTTGCTTGTGTACATGTTTTTTTTAACATCTGTGTAAAGCTAACAAGCACATTCCTTGGTAGCCCAGCAGCAGTATGTCTTCACATGTACTCATAGTACTGCATGCTAAAATATAGTAAGTATATACAGGGCCGGATCAAACACCTACGGGGCCCATGGGAAAAAAAGAGCTGCGGGTGTTAGATGAGAAGACTGACACCACTGTGAGGTCTGTTTGCTAAATATGAAGCTACTTCCCAGAATGAAATTAACTTAGCTTAGCATAAAGAATGGAAACAGGGGTTTTGCAAGGTTGGGAACCCTGCCTCAGATGAAAATTATACACAATCCTGCCTTCAGAATGACCCACTTACATTGTTCCTTGTAAGTGTGGGAGATTTATCCTAGAATATTAAGTATATTATATGCCATTTTTACTCCTTGCAATTATATTTATTTTAAAAAGTAAATATTTGACTTTTTAAAACACTTTCAAAGTGGTTTGGACATTGTAAACAATACTTCAGCCAAAAGATAAAGCCAAATTAGATGCAATGCATTTTTGAAATTTGCTTCACTTACAAACGTAAGTGAGGCAAATTTCAACAAACGTACATTTGGAGGTGGAAATGTATTTAAATTTAAATGCACGAAAAAAGCAGCACAAGCTTTCTACACCCAGTTGGAATTGAAACTGTTGCTTAAAACACTGTTTTTTGGCTTCTAAATCTAAATTAGCTCATATTTTGCAAGATGTTGCAACAGGGCTGGACACAAAAACAAATGTTTATTGGATCAACATGTCTGCAATGAAAATCTCTCAGAGAGAATCAAGAGGCTCTTCTTCAGCGCACGTCATTTTTGCGGATTCAGCCAAAGGGGAATGTTTCTGGGATGTTTGTTTGTGTCTTTGTGCTGTGTGTGTGTGAGTACTTCAGCTTTCAGAACGCTGTAGGGATGAGTTGAAAAAACTGGAATGGTCAGTAGGGAGAGTTTGACCTGCAAGTCATCTTAATGTGCTGCTTTGTACACAAAACAGCCATGCTTTAAGGCAACACGCTTTGTGGTAAACAGTTTCACCAGGTCAAGGCAATGCCAAAATGTTTGAAAGCTTCAGTGATTATTTGTGTTGGGTGGCACCAAAATGCACAGGGGCGTTCAGTTAATCTTTAACAGTTAGATTGCAATATTTGCTTTTTTTATATGGCTATAAAAAGAAAGTCCAGGATGCCATTTAAATCGTCAAAAGTCTCAAATGATTTTGTATTCGGGAAAGGTGGTGGAGCTGTGAAAACATCTAAAACATTCTTCCATTTAAGGTGGAACTGTTTTATTGCTATGAATGAATCAACTGAATCTTTACTGATTAACATTGCAGAGTTTCATTAGTGACACAGTTTTAGCATAAACCTGCATCCTACTGACTGAAAAGACATCTATATAGTCTATAATCTCTTACAGTCAGTCAGTGATGAAAAGTCACAAAGTAACCCACATTTTCTTAATTAGGCTGCTGTACTGAAGTATAATGTTACACTACTCGTCCATTTTATGCCCCTTCAGACTTCTGTTCCATTTCAGAGACAAATATTGCACTTTTTTATGATCTTGATTAAACTACCTAACAGCTTATAAAGTAATTGTAGTTCAACCTTCAACAACTACAATAAGCAAAATGTTACTTACACCTTCATTAATCAGTAATGAGATTCAAATTATATAACATTCTCCGGTGCACTCAGCATAACAAGAAAAAGATTTTAGGTGTGCTATTCTCAGTACATTTCCCCACCAACACTTTTGAAAGCAGGATTTGTAATGGAGTATTTATACATTATGGAATTGCTAGTTTTGCCTAAGTTTAAGATGTGAACTCTGTGGTGGGAGAAACCACTGTAGTGAGTAAGCACACACACACAACAGCAGACACCTTCAGAAAGATTGAGTAAGCCAAATAGGCTCCATAATTCACTTGCTGTGATAAAGTGTTGTTATCTCTGTAGAAGCATCTTGGGTCAGGTGTTGATTGGTGTCGAACCTTTCTGAGGCAACAGAGCCAATTCAAACAAAAGCCCACCCGCAGCTGTGGAAAGAGGGCTAAAGGTTTTTTTTCTGATATTGTTAACAATGACACCTTTTTTGTACAGACATGCTTCAGCTTTTTTTTCCAAACGTGTGTGCGGTAGGAGGGCNNNNTAAAAAAAAAAAAAAAAAAAAAAAGGGGGCAGGTCACGTGACAACGTGGGTATATTTCGTGCGGGACGTAAACACAGAGCATCAGAGCGGAGCTCACCGCCCGACGGAGCAGCACTGCGTTCAGCTCCCAGCTTTATGTTTTCGCGACAAACCGGCTTTTAGGCTTTAAAGCTATAAAGCTATTTCTTTCCAACTTCAGCTACAGTGATAGCTAAGTTTGGAAAGGAGGAAAAGGGAGAAACGCCGTGTTTGTGTCGCTGCAGAGAGAGTAACCTTTAGGTCCAGCAGTGGCAGGGGACGACTTCAAGCACAAAAGAGGAGAAGACAGCGTAGAGGGGGAAAACAGCAATATTCACTTGGTTAATTTTATTTGGACACCTTTAAAATGGACAACCCTGGACCCAAGAAGACATGCTGCGGTAGGTTATTTTGCATTGCTATAACAAGATATTTTACCTGACAGAGCCTTCACATCGTGACCGTAAAACGGTGGCTGTGGACAACAGGCTGCAACACTTCTGACAGTTCAATGTTTTTTTAATGCTTTGCAGAATCTGCCCGAGACTTCTTCACGTCATCTAAATTCCTAATTTACATGGGACATGCTCTGTCAACATGGGTAAGTGAATCACTGACTTAGAATTAACAACATTATTGTCTTTTTAAATTACACACAATTATCTATTTGTACATCTGTAGCCTACTTTAGTGTCAAACTACATGTAAAACACCATGAATGTGTTATTGTTACATTATATATGTTATTATAACTGTCATTACAATACAAAATGACATGTTTTCCCAGTGTAGCTCACCACACATTGCTGGTCTTGACAAAGCTCCTCCATGGCTCCAAGGATAGAGTCACCTGAAGAGGGTGTTAGTTTTTCAGCCCATGGCAGCATTATTTATGCAGCACCCAAACCACCTTTCCTAATAGCACCAACTTGAATATGTTGGATCAAGTATCCTTTAATTAATCAAAATTTTTAATTCTCAGGGTGACCGCATGTGGAACTTTGCCGTGGCTGTTTTCCTGGTGGAGCTGTACGGGAACAGCCTGCTGCTCACGGCCGTATATGGGCTGGTGGTGGCCGGCTCCGTGCTGCTGCTGGGGGCCATCATTGGGGACTGGGTGGACAAAAATCCCAGACTCAAAGGTAAGGCAACTCAAATCAAAGCCAGCTTATCCTGAGGGGTCGTCACAACACGTTTGCCACAAAATAAAATGCCGAAACCTTGTAGATTTGATCTTGAAAATAGAAGCACCAACAAAGGGATTAGCATTATAGTCATCATATACCGTGTGCACATGTGCTGTTTTCCTCCCTCACTCTTACAGTTAAGTGCACCTCTTGTTGAATGGTTATTCAGAGGAATTTGGCAAAGACGCTATTAGATTAAATGAGGGAGCGGGGAATGCATCCAACTGTCTTGTTAAAGCGCTCGAATGAACTGGTTTATCAGACAGAAACCTGTTGTCTTTGATCAGATTTCTGTCCCTAATGTTCTTCATGGTGTTTCCACAGTGGCCCAGACTTCGCTGCTCGTCCAGAACAGTTGCGTCATCATGTGCGGGATCCTCCTGATGGTTGTTTTCCAGTTCAAAGAACAGCTTGTGGAGCTTTACAATGGATGGATTCTGGTAAGATCCCCTCCCTGCGCTGTCTCTTACACACTCATGGTTTCAACATGATCTGATGGGGATTTTGATTGAAAGCATTTTGCCCCTTTACCTCAAGTACAACACTCTGACCTCGAGATTGCATTTACTGATATGGGCTCCTGCGTCAATAGGATTTATGACCACTGAAACAGCTTTTACAGAAGAGTGAAACGAGTGTAGTTCCCACCCTGAAGACCTTTGTTCCACTAACTTAAATTGACAGGTTATTTAAATTTTTGTTTGATAAAAAACTGACACATCAGACAACTTGTCTTCTTATTTTATAATACTCAAAATATATTTATTGTTGCATAATGATTACTAATTATGGAACATAAACAATTAGGTTTTCTTCTGAGGAGGACACAAAGTGTCAGAGGTGTACACATGTGTAGCAAAGGAAAGCTTGTGTCAGTGTCTTGCAAGGGGCTTGTTTACACTTGTTGAACAATGTAAGTTCATGAGCGCTCCCTCGCCACAAAGATTCGGACTTGATCCTGCAGCTGATCAGAGCTGCGGACAAGGCAGGTCTTGGTTCACCGTGGGAGCCTAGTTTGGGTATCTGATTGAAACACAAAAGCCTTTCTGCTGAGGTCGGGGGGGTTTCTTCAGTGTTGCCCTCTGCATTTATGGGACGCCTTTGGGTCTCCAGAGTAAAGCGGGGGAGGGGACAGTCCGTTTGAGAGTGTTTAGAGCGACGGCCAGTGTGTGTGTGTGTGTCTGGAGGGGGTGGAAAGGGGTCGGCCAGAAAGGAGATAGAGTGTCTCGTTGAAGACTGTGGAGTCAGCAGGTTCTACAAGGCCTGTCACATGACAGGGAGAGGGAGAGAAATGAGGCCTGGCCTGTTTAAGCATTTTTGTTGTGTTTCTGAACAGAGCAGCTGCTTTGCAACGCACATGAGAAACAAACGAAGCCGATTTCTAGATAAAGTGTGCCACGTTTTCTACCTTTTTTTTTGTCATCTTGCCGCTGCAGTTGAGCTCACGCGTGTATTATCAGCTGCCATGCTCTTTCTTTTAAGCCGTTATTTTTCCCAGAATGGTATTGATTTTTCTCCCACAGGAAGTTGTCCATTTTAGCGATGTGATGGGAGCATGTGGGCTTTGCCTTCGGTTAGTAAGAGTTATAAAGGGGTTCAACCTATAAAGTTGCTTGTCATTCTTAAATTAAATCATAAAAATAGCCAAAACCGGAGGCCTTTTCACAGAATAGTGACAATATAATGTATAGTAGAGGGTCCATCTTAAAGGGTATGGTTGCATTTTTTTATATTTTCTTGTAAACAAATTCCAAAGGGATTCGTTAGTCCATGTCTGAATACATCATGACTTCCTTATTTTGTTTGGCCCTCAAGTCTATTGGTTCCTCCTGAAAACATGTCACAAAAATGTAGTTTGATTGTTTTTCTAAAGGCTCAGCGTCTTCCTGAAAGAGATGGCTTTTAGCAAACGGTACTCAAACAGGAGTAATAGTAAATAGTGCGTTTGATAAGATGCATTTCCTGTTGTGCAGCGCTTCCCAACCTGGGGAGATAAATCTGAAGGTTCCCATGATGACTGTATATTCCTGTTGAGCAAAAATGTCTCTTTCTGACTTTTCTCACATTTGAAATGCTGCATATTTCCACCTCTTCAGCCCTCTAAAAATCCTTTAAACTAAACAATCAAATGGAAAAATTATTCATGGGTTGAACTGCTTAGAATTCAAAATAAACTACAGTGTGTGTTTATGGTAATGAAGGAACATGTCACCCAGTGCAACCGTGTGACTCAGCAATGTGTTTTTAATGGCTTTTGGACAGGCATTAGGTTTTGCCTCTACACATAATCACTTCATTGTTGGTTTTACACAGAGTTTGTTGACTGTAAGTAACCTGACCAGGCTTGTCCTTTAATGACACGAAATGGATACCGATCAAATGTAATAATAACATACAAATGTAAAACTACTCCACGTTGTTTTTCAGACCACCTGCTATATAATGGTGATCACCATCGCCAACGTCGCCAACTTAGCCAGCACGGCTACATCCATCACCATCCAGAGGGACTGGGTGGTGGTTGTGGCGGGTCAGGACAGCAGCCAGTTGGCAGGTCAGTTTCTCACCCACTGCTGGCTTATCATCTAATGCAGGCCCGTCTTGACCCGTTATCAGATCTGTGCAGTGCGGCAGACTTTGAACCCTGGATGCTGACTCACTCTCGATTTCGCCTTTTATGTCCCTGCAGCTTTCTCCTGATTGTTGTAAACTTTAAAAGATTAGCTCACATGCTGGCAAACATTCTCAGCACTTATGAACTTGGTGACCCGTACCAATTTGCTGTGCTTGTACTGTCGTTCTAGTCAAACCTGCTTTCATCTAAAGCCACCAAAACGTGGGACTTTAATGGGCCACTACTTGATCACATTTCCTTGTAAATCTGGAACTTAATATTGACTTCCAACCCCTACCACTCTTGTATCAAACAGACATGAACGCCACAGTGAGGATTATCGACCAGCTGACCAACATCCTGGCTCCCATGCTGGTGGGTCAGATAATGGCCTTTGGCTCCCATTTCATTGGCTGCGGCTTCATCTCGGGCTGGAACTTGTGCTCCATGTGTCTGGAGTACGCGCTGCTGTGGAAGGTCTACCAGAAGACGCCGGCGTTGGCTGTGAAAGTTGGCCAGAAGGAGCAGCATCAGGAGCTCAAACAGCTCAGCCCCTCGAAAGGTAGCCTTGTGTTTGATTTGTACCTTCTTTTAAGCATCGTGCTGGTCTGTGTGACGATCCAGACTGAGTAGAACTAAATCTCTCCATGCTTCCGCCTGTTTGCAGACCTGGAGAACGGCCAGAGTCCTGAGGAGTCGTCTCAGCCGCTGATGAATGAAACCGCGGTCGTGGCCACGCCCGACTCCCCCAAGGAGCACAGCTGTTGCTACCAGGTGAGCGAACCCCTGCGCACCCTCAAGGCCGGCTGGGTGGCCTACTACAACCAGAACATCTTCTTCGCCGGCATGTCCCTGGCGTTCCTCTACATGACAGTGCTGGGCTTCGACTGCATCACCACGGGCTACGCCTACACGCAGGGCCTCAACGGCTCGGTGCTCAGCCTGCTGATGGGGGCCTCGGCCGTGTCGGGCATCTGCGGCACCGTCGCCTTCACTTGGGTTCGCAAGAAGTGCGGCCTGATCCGCACAGGCTTCATATCGGGCGTGGCCCAGCTGTCCTGCCTCATGCTGTGTGTCGTCTCCGTCTTTGCTCCCGGGAGCTCCTTCGACCTCAGCGTATCGCCCTTCCAGGACATTTACTCCCACCTGGTTGGAGAGACGGCGCTGCCCGAGGCCGACCACAGCCTCATGGGAGGAAACGCCACTACTCCTGCTCCAGCTGAAGAGCTGCTGCCTCTGCAGTCCTACATGTCTGTTAGTCTGCTGTTTGCTGGCGTCATTGCTGCTAGAGTTGGTGAGTAAATTAGTTCCCCTTGAATTGTTTGGTGGTAAGGTGGGGTTCAGCTAAATGTCATGAAATACCATGGATTAGTTTGTTTTGGAGCAGAGTAGAAGCTCCAAAGTGCAAATGACCAATACTTGCCATTAAAGTAAATGGTGCAAAGTCTACATGAGTTTGTTAGTGTTATTAAAAAGGAAATTAGAGTGTCCGTGCTTTGTTGGCATTTTCACTTCCTTTCATTAAATTATAAAAGGCTGTTTGTCACATTATGACTTCCTGAAGGTGAACCAGGTACACAGATTGAATGTTTTCAAGTCACCAGCTGTACCCCGGATGCCAGAGCAATATCTGCAACCTTTGATTCAATAATGTTGCCTGATGATTCCCTCTACAGCTACTGTTGTCTTGGAAAGTTGTTTTATTGTGGCTGTAAAAATATCATTAGGACTGTTTATCTCTGTCTTTCAGGCCTTTGGTCTTTCGACCTGACAGTGACCCAGCTCATCCAGGAAAATGTGATCGAGTCGGAGCGAGGTGTGATCAACGGTGTCCAGAACTCCATGAATTACCTCTTAGACCTGCTGCACTTCATCATGGTGATTCTGGCTCCGAACCCGGAGGCCTTCGGCCTGCTGGTCATCATCTCTGTCTCCTTCGTGGCCATGGGTCACATGATGTACTTTGGGTTTGCCTTCAAGAGCCTGGGCAGCCGCCTCTTCCTCTGCTGCTCGCCGGAGCAGAAGGTGGAGAATGTAGACAGCCCCTCACTTTCTACCACAGTCTAACCCCATTAAAGAGACTCTGTCCTGGGTACATATTTCTCAAGCCTTACCCAGCCTTATCCAGCTAACATCTTTGCTTGTAGCTGGCAGAATGCTAAGGTAAACCAGAGAAAGGTAACTTAACATACTTATATATACTGTAGCCACTAACAAAGCATTTATCATTAGCAGGAGGTGAGTTGAAAGCTTTAAGAACTGGATACTAATCCATAGTAAAACTTTAGATAAGGCAGGGTTTCTCTAACTTTTTCAGCATCAGTCAGATGAGCGCCTCAGCCTCTCATCTATGGGTAGATGCTCTTTGATATGTATATGTACCGTCAAACAAGGATCCATCACTTCTAGGCTTGTGACCCCCATGTGGGTCCTGTTAAAGAAGTAAGGGGAGGCCCTGTAAAGTATTCTCCTCCTGACAGCCTGGGTCTAGCTGTAAAGATTTTACAAAGGTGCTTCAGCTAACTAAAAGGCAAACTGAGGGAGAAATCTTGCAGGGAAGCAGGGTTGCATTAAGGGGAACGGCTGAGACCGGAAAAGACAGAACACCCCCCCCCCTTTTCTGACACTTGCCTCTCAGTGACTTCCTTGGTGCTGTAGCTGTGTCTTCTAGCTGTTCTGTAGTAGTTTACTCTTAGTCCTTGTCTCAGCTAACGTGTATGGTGAGCAGGTTGTGGATGCCTTCCTCCAGAGGGGGGAAGCTACTTTTTATTTAACCAAACTCAAAACTGGGAATTGGGATCTGGTCTCTTTAATACGTAGTTATAGAGGGTTATGCAAATAACTGTATTTATTCAGGAGATACAGACGGTGGTTTTTATAATAATTGTATCATCAGTATTGCACTGAGCCATTGCTCACGGTCGTGCCATAAGAAAGAAATGACAACTCCTATGCACCCTTCTCAATAGCGCTCTCAGTTACCAAAGTCAAAGTCCATATGCGGCATAAAAGGAAGTGAGGGAATCCAGTTGTCTGTCTGAAGCATTCCAAATAAATAGGATGTAGATTCTTATCAGGTGACAGTAGTTGTGTAGCTTCACTATTACTTTCATATACCCATAGTATATCTGAATATTTTAACCTACTCTGAGATTGTACTTAAATCTAGTTATTCTGGTAGTTTACATTAATAGTGTTATGTTGTCACCTTATGTTTTTTTCATTCTCTTGAATAATTTTTCAATCATGATTGTTGTTACACAGGCACTTTAAGTGATTGACATCTGTCATTACATCTAATGCGTGATCAGGCATTTGATCAATGTTTTTGCACAAGGCTGAAGTCCTGACTCCCCCCAAAACCCCCTGCTCAGTCCTATTTCACTCACTTACAGTCTCTGTGCCTCAGCCACACATGTGTATGAGGAAAAACTGTACCAGTTCCTTTAAGCAGGGCTGAATACCCCAGATAGTCCCGTTTCCCCCGAAACGTCAGCCAGGTAGGCTTAGCCAGCAACCCTGATCTGTTCTCAGGTTACTCTTACTAGTCTAGAAAATCTATTTAAATAGTATTGCCTGAACGTTTGAGGCTTTTTTGCATGCTACTTTTCCCTTGAAGTGAGTTTGTAAGTAAAAGTGTCTCCAAAAACAGATTAAAGTCACAGACCTTCAGAAACTATCTGTGTTTTAAAGTGAGGGTATGTGACTTTTTCTGCTAAAACATGCAGTGCAACAGACAAGTCATAGGTTCAGCGAACTGGATACACAGCAATATCTATGGAAAGTTTGCTAACACTCGCCACCATAAGCTACTTACTGGTCATACTAGGCCCAGTAAAGGCTGTAGCAGCAAAACCCTGGGTGTGTTGAGCAAGACTATTACTGCTGCTTACACTACTGTATTTTGTTGCTTATGAAATCAGCTTCTCATTTGTAAAATGAATAATGTGTTATTTCGCCTATCAGAAATGACATAATCATACTTTAAAGATCCACCCACCCAAAATAACTAACTAGTTCCTTTCCCCCTCCGACCTCTAGTGATTTCTGGCACCTTGTTGGAAATTAGCCTTGACAGCTGTTAAACGCACACATGTGGCTACATTGAGACAAGTTAGCTGCAGCCAACCCATGAAAAATCTAGGCGGTTATTTAGGTTGGAAACCGAGCTAGCCACGGCAGATGTCGGAGAACAGAAGGCCACTTTATAGCCCCACTTTCCCATGAAACCTGTGGCGTGGTGTGGCGGTGGGTCAGGATGTCTGCAGGTGTGCCCGGAGGTGCAGGATCACTGGGAATGGAGCCTCATTTTTATGTTCCACCCAGGTTCAATGTAACCTCAAACTCAGTCTGGGCATGAGAACAAAACCAGCTCTTAAAACAGTTTGTACTGCTGATTCAGGAAAATCACACATGGCCGTTACTCTGTGTTTTTTTCTTTTAATGTAAATAGCATTAGCTGTCAGTCAGTGTAAACCTACTTAAATATACAATTGGAAAATACAAACAATTCATTGTGTGTGCTGTTGCTCTGCTGTTTGTCTGGAAATGTTGACGTTTTGCATGTTTTTATATTCCTAGTGTTAACAGTTTGCGTCAGGTTGAGGTTTCTTAAAGATTTTTGAAGTTGTGTTTGGAGCAATTACTGCAATTCATTTGAATTCATCTGTATCATACTGCTTTAATCTGACAATATATATCTTTCTGTATATATCTCAGTGTCATTGTAGTTCAGTAGACAGACATTAAATCATAAAGAAATCCTTTTTATGTAATATCACACTCCACTGAATATACGGATGTTGGTACTGCTTGTGTTGCATGTGGTCTCCTAAATAAAGAAAACCTTTACATTTGCCTGTCTAGTCTTATATAAATGTGTGTGTGTTATGTTCGGAGGGTTTCTTGGCCTGAGTCTTGGGCTTGCCTACTGCTGTGTGAGGTCACATACCACAGCAGAGTTAGCTGCTAATTTCCTCCCCAGAATCCCTTTCTTTCAGTCAGCCAGCGTTAAACTGAGTGACTTTAAGCTGAACTGGATGATCTGGACTTGCGTGCCTGCTGAAAAGACAAAGAGTGACCTGGTTTTCGCTCGACACAAGCGACAGGAGGGCTCGGCCTGGGACATGTGCGTGGGCTTTTACTCTCCATTTTGTGGTTCATTGAATCATTTCAGTCAGCTGGGATTGGCTCCGGCCCCCCCGCGACCCTGTACGCAGGGTATGTGGTTGGCGATGGATGGATAAATTATTTTAACACGTTTTACTAAATAAACAAGTAATATAGTAATGGTCATATCAGGAGTTAGTACCACTTTAAGAGGTTTACATAACACCTAATACTAATTCACACTAATCATTAAGACAGCTAATGAATACAATAGTAGCTTTTTGAGGCAGGTTTTGCTTGACTAATGTTCAGTCGCAGCATCAGACATGTTTTTACAGCCCTCTTCATTCTTTTTGGACCCAATAAGAATTACTTATTGGGTACAGAGAGGAATTGTTCAATTGTACTTAAACTTATAGCAGGATTTGTCCTGTAACAGTTTAAGGCAGAGGGTTCAACATGAGGAGAGCAACACTATAATTTTAGGCCCCTCCTCATACTAAAAAATGCATACTTGAGAGGGAAAAGGCCGCTTCCTGTAGCCTACAAACAGAAACTGGCACTTGAGATAAGTGCGCACAGATGAGATATCTTCATTTCTATGTTTAAGGTCTCTAGTATCTTCTGAAATAATGAGGAAAATACATTTTTGTTTGGTCAGAATCTCCCGTCAAGGCCTTGTGATCATTTGTTTTTCTTAAAGCTGAAGCTTCCAGGAAAGGCTTTTCACTGTAATTTCAAAGGTGATCAGAAATAACATTTATCTGATACCACAGCTGATAGGGCAAGTCAGGTGTTAGAAGCGCAAACTTTGCTCAATTTCACAAGTCAGTCATTTAAAGTACACATAAAAGGCTGACAGACTGCAATAAAAGGTACATAAACGGGCCCCACCTTTGTTACCTTTAGGCCCATTACACCCAAATCTGTCACCAAACTGCCGGCCCTGTGTTGCATTGTGGGAACTGAAGGCACCAGGTTTTGGCACGAAAGAAGAATGTGTGGAATTTGAAAAAAATATAATCTGTTTGTGTGCAGTACTCCTTTAAAACCCACGTCAACAGAAATCCAATTTTTATTCCTCTCCTCTTACAGAGTGCTAACCTTCTCTGTGAACCGGTTTTCAAACTTGAGTAGTCCCATCCCTCTGATTTATACTGTTTGTATACATTTGTTTGATATATTATATTATATATAAGTATACATTTCACTGTGGTGTGTTGCTTAAGTGAAAATGCAAAGGAAGACTAAAATGTCTGAATTCTGGATTGGACCTGATGCACTAGTTGCCTGGTTCAGAGGTTGTGCCACATGTTGTTCAGCAGCCTCTTTTGTCCGGCATGTTAGTAGAATGGCAGAAGTTAAATCAACTAAAGTTAGTAGTTGATTTTTGTTGTTTTTGAATGTTTGTAAGTCTGTTTGTAGATGTGATGTTTTTCTTTTTTTTTTTTTTTTCCATCACACAAAAAGTATTACAAAGTTCCAGGGTTTAAACCAGTGGTGAATTACCAGCGGTCGTTTCTTCTTTTTCATCCCAGCGTACATTTCAGATCTTACTGAGAAAATTCAGTTATTAATATTTACTGGATCTGCTTTGCAATCATTGCTCCTATCAAGTCAATACAAGTGACAGATAAACATCTCCTAAGTATGTATGGTGTGATGTTATTTAATGACCGAAGATCCCGTCCACCGTCTGTCTCTGTCAAAAGCAGAGACCATGACTGGTGATGACAGCTCTGTCCTGTGCAGCCCGTGAGCTGAAGCTCCTGATAGAGAAAGGAACTGAAAACTGCTGAGATTTGAAGTGCACCGTCTTCTCCAAGCCTGGTAAGAAAACGTGACCTTCTCCTTCTGAGACAGCTTACTCAGGACGGGATTTGTTATTCAAGGCTCTGCTGAGTCTGGCCTGACTTTACAGCACCAATAATGTGACTTTTCAAGGTCCAAGATTTCCAAGAACCCAACCAGAAGCGGTTATATGAAACCACATGGGCTCTGTATTGATTCAAACAATATGCCTTCATTATTATATTGTTCTTTGAACATTACGTTGGCTTCATGTCTTAATCCCTTTTAAAATCAACAGCCAGACTAGCTTTGTGTCATAGCTCCCTTGTTTGTACGTGAGAAACGTCATCTACAGACGTGACACTCACCACTAACGCGACTTAGATCACACAGTACAACAGAAAAGGGCAGCGAGTTTGGACTCAGAGGCCAACAATTTAAGGAAAGCTTTGATCTGTTTATTCAAATCCAAAATATAGAAAAATGTAATTGCACATATGTGCATGCATACAGTGCATTTCGAAAGCCCCCCGCCATTTGTGTTTTAACATTGCATAACAGCGGATTACAATGGGAAAAGAAGCAAAAATACTTTAATGTCCAAGTCAAAACCATAAATTGAAATATTTAATCCCTCTTCTATGACATCTCCTGGGGCAGCCAGTTGTTTTAAGTTGTATTAAGCATAAAACTTTGCGTTTAATCAACGCCTGGCAGCTTTATCTGGGAAAAAAAAAGGTATATTTCATTTAATATCCTATCAAAAACTCCCCGCCAGGGATACTTGCACCAAATAAAAGTAATTATGAATTGCTGATTTATTTTATTTTTAAATATATCCACATTGAGTGTAGGAGAAAGACCCACTTAAAAAGGCACTTGACATCCCTCAGGGTAAAGTAACACTAATGCTAAAAATGGATCAAATATGGGATGGCTATAATCCTGACTCAAAAACCCAACACCTTCAACGAGTGATTGCCAGCAGGCATGTGGGAGACTGAAATGAGATACAAGATTCTTTCAAATCCAACATCGAATTTTTGGATCATCACACTTATCTGTATGTTTGTGTAAACCAAAGACTGTACATCTGCTAAAACGAACTATCCCCTGCATGAAGTCTAGTGATGGCCTCATCCTGCCAAGCATTGTGGGCATCCTCCTCAGCAGCTTACACACAGATCACAAATGGTAGCAGTTGTACTTTTCATAAAAAAATGTGTTGCTCCCAAATTGCAGATGCATTTGGAAGTCTTACAGAGCTCTTGTGTGCTTGTGCATGGATTTCAAGTATAGTGTAAGAGAAAGGGGAAATCTTATACTCCAGACTGCAGCTTGCATGTTGCCATGCTGGAGGAAACACAGCCAAAGCTGCGCAGGATAGGAATGGCTTAGAAACAAAAGTTAATATTCTGGTGTGGCCGAGTCAGAATCCAGACCTCAATGCAGACCAGTTTGTGGCAAGACTCAAAAATTGTGATTCGCACATCATCCCCATCCAACAGAGCCCCAGCTGCTTTACAGAGAAAAAACGTTATTGTTCAAATGTGCAAACTAATAAAAACAAGTCCAGACTGACTCAAAGCTGTAACTGCTGCCAAAGGGGCTGATACTCAAGCAATCAATTATTTTCTGTTTTGTTTTTCTATAGGGATTTGATTACACTTGGACAGTGTCTTCTTTTCTTTCCCGCAAATATCCACTCTGATTTAATGGTGTAAAACAATCCAAGTGTCTGTCTTTGTACATGATCATGTTCACGAGTCCAACAGGCCTGCGAGCCAGCTGTGGTCAAGTTTCTTCACCCTCCTCAGTTCTCTAACCTGGGCTTTTGTCAGAGCGGGGGCTGCAGCCTCTGCATCCTGGCGTTCCAGTGACTCCAGTCTGGCGGTGCTGGACTCCATTTCGCTCTCAGAGTCCTCTTCTTCTTCTTCTTTCTCACTCTCCATTTCCTCCTCTGCATGTTTCTTTTCCTCCCTGAGGTCATGAGAAGACACATGGAAAAAAAAAACATTCACATGACTCTGCATATTTCCAAAGGATAAACAACAGGTCCACGGGGGAAACACTGCACCGTTTTAGCCAGGACCTTAGGTTGCTGAATCATTCTAAACCTGACACCCAGATGTGTTTTGTCAAGTCATGCTGACATTATCAGACACCGAGTGATTATTTTATAGATATTTTATTATTCACATATTAGACAGGGCCATAATCACCACTACCACAATTCTGTTTGTATCAACTAATTATTTAAGAACAAATATTTGGATTTTTTTTTATTCACCTACTAAAAAATGTTTTCAGACCAGCCTTAGAGGAATACTGACCTGCCGTCTGTCACGGAGATGAGCAGAGACTGAACAAACATGGAGCAGAGGAAAGAGGTGGAGGGCAAGACGTGGGCCGGGGTCTGCAGAAGCTGTCAGGAAAAAAGACAAGAAAAGGTTTTCAAAATTCCCCCCGAAAATCTTGTCACTCACTAAAATCTATATTTTTATTTTGAACTTCAACAGCCAGTGGCAGACATTTCCATGCTTATACACAACACAGAGGACTTTTTTTTAAAACCTTCATTTTCCCAGGCAAGTCAATTAAAACAGATTCTAATTCACAATGACATCCTGATACCAGTCCACGCAGGGCTGAACTACAGACCTCTTTGATAGCTACAGAGCCCTGTGGCAGAGGCGTCCTCTCAGCTGAGTCGCTGCTCAGCGTGTCTTGATTTCCTTGTTGCTGTTGCCGATGTTTCCCCAGCAACAGGTAAAATGGTGTCATGGCGACACTGTCGTCGATCACAAGCTAGAAGGAAAAAAAACCAAAAACGAAATCACAATGTCAGGAAAAACAGGAAATATGCCACATTAATAATAACAAAAACAAGTCAACAGTTTAAAGAGGTGCCGCAGAGGTCAATCTCGTGTTGCTGTTCCTTTAGATAAGCAGAATAACTGGCTCTTCGCCATTACTCCGTGTTTATTCCCGAAAATAAAAATATGAAGCAACAGCTGATCCAGGCATCAGCTTTAGTGGCTCACAGTTTTCATGTGATTTGTTAAGGCTATCAGATATTAACTTTGGTCTTCCCAGAGTTCAGAAAAGCTCCTCTAACTTCCCGAGGTTTGGAGTAGCACGCCAAAAATGTTTGAAACCCCTGCCGAGCAGTGGCTGCTGCTCAGGTGTGCTGTGTACCTGTTTGCTGGACGCCATCAGTCTGTCCTCCTCTGCCTTGGTGGTGAATGTCATGAGGTCCTGCAGAGGAGAGTTCACATGAGCCACGTAACAATAGCACACAGAATATGCAATAGGTAAAGATGTAGTTAGTCCTTTTTACTGCAATGACATGATAATCGCCATGACATTCAGGTCACATAAGAAGGTGTAGCTTAAGTGCATTTGGTTTAACTGAATTCAGCCATTTGCTGCTCACTATGAGTTGATGAAGACTTCTTGTGTTCTAATCTTCTTTGTCATTAATAATCACAACATAAAATATCTTTGTGTGTTCTCCTGCTGACGATGTTTACCATGTACTGAGTCAGGAAGTACAGCTGGGAGCAGTTGAGCCACTGGCTGCTCTCCTCACAGCTCTCCAGCATCTCCTCCCTTGGAGCAAAGACGGCACGAGTCACCTTCCCTGAGCACACGGCCTTATGGGAAAACAGCGGCCGAGGCTCGCTGGGCTTAAACACGAACACTGAACATAGAGAACAAAGAGGACAAGCAAAACATGAACACGGATACAAAACAAGAAACATTCTAATTGCTAGCATGCAAACTCACTAAACTAAGATGGTGACCTGCTTAGCATCAGCATGGTCATGTGAGCACGTTAATTATCAAGGTATTATTGGTGTGAAACAACTGAGCAACCTGTGAGGTGGATTGTGCAGTTGTAGAAAATAGTCACGTGTATCAGTAAATTTGAAGTCACAGAGAAAATTGCTTTGGGAGTTGCAAACCTCTAGAATTGTTTTCTTTACCACAAACAATACTTGCAGCTTTCAAATGTTTCATTACACGTGCAAACTGTTAGGCTCACATTTACGCTTCAGTGCCTATGGTGCAAAACACATTTGTGTCATGAAGGCATGGACAGGCTTTCGAATCAGTCTGAATTAATACACCTGCAGAATATTTTCTCACAACTACATGTTTTCTTGGATATTTCTCCAGCACACGTAGTCAGTAACTGCAGCTACTTGAATCTCCCAAGTCGAGTCTCAAATGCTGCTCACAAATGACAAGTATTGCACGCTCTCACTTTTGCACCACACAGCTCGGTGAAATGTGGAGCAAAAGTCATCTGTGCACCTGTAGAGCCAGAGACTGGCACTCTTCAGAGATCAGAGAAGCCTTGGGGCTTGTTTGGGCACCTGTCTGGATCTATTATTTTTCCAATAAAGTTGAGATGAAACCTCGCCCTGTTCACGTATGATGAAAGCCTCAGCGGTATACGCAGGGTTCCTACACTTTCTCCATTTCAAAACTCTCTGTAAATAGATTTTAGACCACATCAGACATCTGATTACATGTAGCTACATGTTTGTTATTCTGAATAAATACACATCAGCTGTTAACATGTATGATACATTCTGACTATGTATGCTATTACATTGCCAAATAATTGCAGCAAAGTACTCATGCAAAACGTGCTACCTCTACTCATTATGTACTTTTCATTTATATTTGGCATTGTGTACCTGGAACGCGTGGAGGTTCAAGATGGAAATTTCAACTAGAAAATTCTGACTAAAGCTGTGTACATAAGGCACTGTTTTCCATGCTACTGTAGTCGTCTTATACCGTCAAGGCTTTTGTCATATGGAGCTGGGCGTGGTTTCATCTGACCTAGATTGGAAAGACAAGTGCTTAAATGAGCTCCTTTGATTGGCCACAAAGCTTCTCTGATCTCTGAACAGTGCCCGCCCCTGGTGCTACAGGTGCACAAATCACTTTTTCCTCCACATTTCACTGAGACATGAGGTGCAAAAGAAAGAGCGTGCAGGACTTGCAAGCCAAAAATACAGCACTTGGAGACTCGTCGCAGCAGATTCAAGCAGCTGCAGTTACTGACTTGTGTTTATGCTTGCAAAATATCCAAGAAATGAAAAATGTATTAGTGAGAAAATATTCCGCAGGTGTGCGGCTGTCTTTGCATGAATTCACATACTGATTTGCAGATTACAAATTTTGCCCACAATGTCACATTTTATGATACAGGTGTGTGAATGTGAAGCAGCAGTGGAAGCAAAAAGGAGTTTCTTCATTTGCGGGTCGTAGAATAGGATTTGTGCACCCTGCAATAAAGAATTTGAGAAGCTGAAAATGTTCTGTTTGTGGGAGAGAAATTACTTCTACAAGTTTGCAACTCCTACAGTATTTTTCTCTGTGACACTGATACACGTGTGACTATTTTTATACAACTACAAATTCCAGTGTCTCCGGTGCTCAAATTACAGCTGTGCCTAATTACAGCCTCACAGAGCTGCTCGTGTGGCTGTAGACTCTTAGTCTTGTTAAAACATTTATATAGACTCTTTTTCAATCCACTGCTTAAAGAATGTGTCTCAGACTGTTGAGTTGAAGCGCTGAATTTATGAGGCTGAATGTAATCAGGCTACACTGCAGATTGAAAGTATTTAGGATACCTTTCTCAAGTCTGATCTTTAGGGAAACCTCTGGTCAGTTCAGATTTGTGTTGTATGTTGTGTCACATTAAAGGTCATCAAAAGCTAAAACTCAGATGTGGGCGTCCAGTTTAAAGCTTACAGTCAGTGCATCCAGCCTGACAGCAGAAGGCAGCCATGTTCTCAGAGAGGGGGTCAGCCAGCAGCAGGCTGATGTCCATTGAGGTGCTCCACTCCACTGCCAGAGAGGACAGGAGAATGAGCAAGAGGGGGAAATAAGCAACAAGAAAAGTCCAATTATGTGCATGAACAAAACTAAAATCAGTTTCAACAAATACATTCAGCTGCAAATTTAAATGTTGGACATGTACACTGTACATGCAGCCTTACATGAGCAGGTGAGGAGGTTCCAGCAGCAGAGCAGGTTGTTGGCAGTGGTTCCCAGCAGATACTTGGAACAGCTAAGTCGCCCAAAACAGAGATGTCTGTTGGAGAGAAAAAAAAAATTCCCTTAAATTTCCTGTGACTTCAAAGAATTGTAGTGCACCCCCAACAAACCAGCTCCTCACACCACACATATTTCACAGGATTAGCTTTGCTAAGAAGGGTCTGAACACCCACCAAGACCTGAACACTTAGAAAATGTGTGTCTGGGGGATAAATCAATAAGGCCATCTTTTCACTCTTCAAAATGCTGCCGTCTGCATATTATTTAAAGTGAGTCTGTGACATTCCTTCGCAAATTTCTGCATGTTAAGAGTCTGGACTTGCTGAAGTTGGAGGTCACGCAACTGACCCAGTTCTTCACATACATAGTTGGTAGTTATGTAAGGGGCACCGGGCAGCTGTCAAAACGTCTTCCTGTTTCCTTCCTCCAACCTGTGTTATTTCACACAAATTTCCCTTTCAGCTCCCAAATTCCACAGGATACAGCCGATGACTTCAAGAGGCTTTCTGAGTCTGATTGAGTTTTCAAGCTTGGCGGCTGATCGGTTATGAGTCATTAATTCAGACATGTTTACATTCAAGGGAACACATTTATTCATTTATTATTCTTTAAATATATATATAGAGTTAAATCTTTATCTCAGCGGGATCCTTTATTTTTAGACAAATTGCAAGTCAGCTCTCTTTGTTTTTCTTGCAAATATAATTTCTTGCAAAAGGCTGACTCAGTGTTCTGGTCATACTTCAGAAAAGTGGTACAGAAACTAGCAAAAGTAGTTATGTGTCTTGAGCAGAGGGGACGTCCCCCAACATTTATAAGACCTGGTGATGTTGTGAAACTGATGTTTTCAACTGGCTGACAGGCAGCACTTCTTTTTCTCCGGTAGTTACTTCCCTTGTTTTCGGTGACAAACATCCTTGTGGACTTCTACCACAAAAGGGGGCCCCAAGGGGGGCCTCCACAGCAAATAGCCAAACTCTGAAACAGCTGGTTGCTGAGTGAATCTGTGTGTGCTCTGCGCTTTACCTGACTGTCTGCTGTTAGCTGTATGTTCTTTTTTTTCTAAATATGAGCCCTCCAGTCTGCTCTTACTGGGGACGGACGAAATAGCACAGTTTAGTAGAAGAGCTCTACAACAAATATTAATTAGTGAAGCTACAGTAGAGACACACAGATTGGACTCCACGATCACTTTTGAAACCAGTTTGGATGCTTATTAAGCAAATTTTTCTTTCAACAGTCTTTCACTCTGCAGGAGTGCAGGAGCAGTTTTTCTTGTGATTACTAGTACTGTGTGCGAAATCTTTATTTTTTTAGATTTCTTTTTCCGATTTACAGAATCAGTGTAGCATCTGGCTTCTTTCCGCGTCTGTCAGCTACTTTCCTGCTTTTCCTGAATAAGATATTTGCTGATAAATACTTTTCTTTTGTTTCAGGATGTGGTTTTGTAGTCATGCTATGTCTTGTTACACAGATACATGCTTTAATGCTGTTGTCTGACTTTTCTCTACTTTGAACATCGATATGTTGGACACAGAAAGAAATGAGCTTGGAGCGGACAGGGCAAGTCAGAAAGTATTGAGACAGACCAACACATTGGAGGTTTTGTTCTTTTCACAAGATTCTTGCACAGTAAGAAAAACACCAGTCTTATTCTTTAAGAAATGCTGTTTACTGCATGGTCTTGTACGGTGTTTTAAACTGAATATAAAGCCTCGGTGCCCCTGTGCACAGCCTTTTTCAGTTTGTTCTAATCTTACGACAAAAGCTGCTCGGTACACGATACCTGAAATATGATACCGTTAATTACAGACCAGGTCAAGCCTGTTAAATGCAGTATTCTTTAATATTAATACAACCAGCTGAACAAGATAGGTAATAGAATATAAAGAAATAGACCAAGCATTCAATGATCATTTTCAATACTTAACAGTGCTGCAAACTTTATCAGTTCAGTACTGCTGATACTGAAGTGTTTCAGCTCCCTCAGGAATGTGTGGGTATTTGAGTGCATGTTAATGCTCTGACCTAATAGCTCCCGGTGGCTGGGACAGAGTTGTCAGGAGCTCCCAGGAGGCCGGGCTCCACACAGTCACCACCTCCTGAAAGCTGACGGCCAACAGAGAACCGTCGGCTGAGAAACAGCAGCACTCAGGCGACAGGCTGTGATAGGCTCCGACAAAATCACACGACCAGGAAGGACCTTCACCTTCTGGCACGTTCAGGAAGAAGAAGGAGAGAGGGAGACAGACACAGAGGGTGTTGGATTAGAGAGAAATACAGCCTCATTTGGCTCAAATGTAACATTCAACCTGATGTGTTGTGAAGCCAAAATGTTAGAAGCTGCTAAAAACCAAGGCTCGACTCCTACTGATGTCTCACTGGCTAAAAAAAGTGCTAAATCATGGCTGTACAAGGCATCTGTATGGTAATGATGGTATTAGGCCATTATAATATGGATGTTTTTCTCGAGATAACAAAACAGTACTTTAACATTGGAGTTGGCAAGAACGTTTCTTAATAGTAACTTTAAACTGCTTTTAGTGTCAGTGATTAGCTCAATTGGTACGATACATGACTCATAGTGTTAAGATTGTGAGTTTGATCCTCATGGAGGACCAACTTTAAAAGAAAAAAATCTTTTTCATATTCCTCTTCAACAAAGTTGTTATGAGGATGACTAATTCACATGCTCACAATTAAGCACGTGTGTGCGCATCCCAGTGATTGGTCCACCCACATTCATTAATCTATGGACTTTTCATTTCCTCATCATTCCTAGGCAGAGGAAATTCATCCGCTTCTCATTCAGGTGAACTACACATTTCCTGAGGACTATTTCAGAACCTTTGAAATAGCCGTCAGGATTGTGAGCGATTGGATTCCCTTGAATCTGTTGATAACAAATTTGTTGTAGGGAATGATTAAAAAACACAAAAGAATAAAAAAAACTTTGCGGGGAGAGGGGGTAGAACCTGCAACCCCTGGGAGTCCTGAGCTCTACCAACTGAGCTAACTGCTGACTCAGCAAACTGCAACGAAATTATCGCAAAGAAATGCACCTGCTGACCCCTGTGTTCAGCTGTGGCTCGTTATCTCGAGATCACGGGAGTAAAATAAAGATATGAATCAATGACCGCTTAGGGCATCCGTAGATAAGACACAGATGTACGTTATTTCTTTCCAACTATACAGATACATGTGTGCAGCGATGTTTTGAAGGGTGGATTTGTCTATTGAAGTCTATGCTTCTCTAACATTTTGCTTCGATGTTGGAAAAAGAGGCTGGCTGTCTGCGGTTGAAGACAGATTTCCGAGGTTTACCATTTGTGTCTGAGGGCAAATCACATCGTGATGCTCCTAAGTGAGCATTAATTTGTGAAGAACACCAAGTTCTAGAACAATAAACTGAACATGCACACTACAGGACAGAAAAAGCCTACAACAACAGAAAAGGGCGGCGGAAGTTAAAAGAGCAAAGTAAATATTATCACACTTCAACAGATCAGCCAAACTCCTTTTGGTTGAATGGACTGTCAGAAAATGGGCTAGACTGCTTACCCTCTTCTGTGTGGGCTGGTGCAGCCAGCTGCCAGGCTTTGAAGTGTCCGTCCTTGCTGGTGGAGACCAGCACGGTGGTCTGGCTGTCGGTGGCGTGGCAAAAGCACATGGCCGTAATCCGGGCCTCGTGTGGGGCCGAGATGGTTGTGTTCAGCACAAAACTGCAGGTGATACAGTAAGAGCGTTACAGGGTTGTGGTTGAGGACCAAGAAGAAAAAGATTTTTGCACTTGAGGTCTGTACCTCTGTGTTTGTTCATCAAATAACCAGAGTTTCAAATTAAGCTCCAGCTCAGCAGCTTTCTGTTTTCTTTCTTCCACTGTTGCCAGCCAGTTGCCAGACGCATCGAAGGCCGCCTTCACCACCTCAAACTGCTCCAGGCCCGACTCATGAATGTACTCCTGCTGTACTATGTCCAGCTGTGGGAAACACAGAAGGTGACAGATCTCAGAATTTAATTATTAAGACTTATTCACACCTTGGTGTTGATGAGTGTTGTTAAGCGAGCCTGTGGAACAGATTTGTGTTTGAACATCTGTCTTCTGTTTGTAATTCAAAAAGGTTGTCTCCAAGTACTCATAAGCACATTTAAGCTCTTTCAGGTGCTGAAATCGAACATTCTGCCTATAAAAGCCCCCAAAAAGTGATCCACAAACTTCTGTGTGATATTTTTAGCTCATCTTATAAAGCGGAGTGCTTACGTTGTACAGCAGTTTGTCTCTTAGGAGGGAGTAAAACTGCAGGTGGCCTGGTTTCCCATTAAGCACCAGAGATTTGCTGCGTGGGTCCACCATCAAGTCTGTCCTGACACTTTCTCCTGCACCAGGACAAAAAACAAAAAGAAGAAACAGAGTTGATCATTACTTCCTATTCTTGGACAGTAATGTGGCAGATTCAAACCTTGTTTTTTCTCTTTTAAATATGTCATATGAAGATATGATGTGAGGGACAGAGCGGCATGCTGAATGATGCAACCGCAAAATCAACCTACTGGGACACTGGTATAAAAACACAAGATATACACACAAAAACAAGGTTTTTCTGGTTCAATATGGCCCAAGAGACTTGGTAACTAGGTAAAAATTACATTCATTTCATTTAGCAGACGCTTTTATCCAAAGTGCCTTATAATTGATATATAGGTCGCACGCCTCTGGAGCAACGAGGGGTTAAGTGTCTTGCTCAGGGACACAATGGTGTCTCACCGTGGATTCAAACTCTCACACCAAAGGCATGCGTCTTATCCACCGCTTAAACCACACCATCACCACCCTCAAAAAAGTCATTCCCTTTTCATTCTGACACCACAGTGTTTTGGCAACATTGTTTAATGCCAACAAAGCCCTCTGAATAGATCTAAATTATCACTGTATGCAGCCTCATTAAAAAGGACCCACCAGGGGTTTGATTGATCTCTTTTGTTTGTGTCTTTGAACACAGCACTGTGGTAGTCCAGAATCAGAACGGGGGGTGGGTTTGGGTCGAGTACAACCACAATGCCTGCTCAGCCATCGCCCATATGTCAGCCATCGCCGATGAACGATGGCATCGTCTGTCAGCCCAACCCTAACGGCCATGATCTTCCTCGGAAGCAAAATTGTTCTCCAAGAACTGTCATGGTAATTTATGCCATATGTTTATCATTTATGAGCCCACGCCGCATGTTTATGACCAATGTACGTGCCGTTGTACTCACCTTTGACCAGGCCTTGAATGACAGCTGACACTTTAACACAGCTCTGGATGATAGTGACCTCTAAAACAAGAAGAGACAGCAATCTGTCAGCACAGCATTCCTTTCATACTGAAACCTCTGAATCCAGTCTATATAAGCATTTCATAGTTGCAGCCTTTGCTACAATTAAGGACACAGATGTCTGCGAAAAGATGTCAAACGTGCAGTGTTTAAACCAAGTGGAAACTTCAGTGCACACATTACTGCTGAAGGCAGAAATACTTTACTCTGTAGTGCCGCTAGATGCTGAAAAAGTTTTAATTACAAGTATGTTGCTCATTGTGTTTCATCTGAGTGCATAACGCGGGCCACAGCTCCTTACTGTTGTCACTGTGCGATGTACAGAAAAGCGCTCCATCAGGCGAGACGGCGATGTGTGTGATGGCGGCACCCAGGCGGGGCAGGAAGTCCCGCTGGCTCTCTTGGTTGTATCGCCACTGGACGAGCACCGACTCCAAGCCTCCACTCAACAGGTTGGTGCCTGATAAAACAAAGCAGAAACAGATACAGAGGGAGGAACAGGGCACGGATGCCTTTTTTTCTTAAAGCCTCGCCCCAGAAAGCACGAGCTAATTTAGCTATCCTAGCACATTTTTTGAAACAGGACAGAAACTCTTAACTGCTGTTCTGACACTTTAAAGTAGCTTGAGCAACAAGAAGAACCCCCCCCCTGAAATATAGCGATAGGAAGTGTGAGATAGGGAATAAAATGCATCTACCTTCTGGGGTGAAGCACAGTGAGCTGACAGCACTGTGGTGCCAGTGCAGGGTGGAGTATGTGTACTCCTTCTTGTGGTTGAAGTTTCTCCTGAAAGGATCAACAGTGATTTAAGAAAATAAGGTTTCTCCACGTCACCTGAGGAGCGTCTACATCCCTACATGTTATTAAACGCACTGCAGAGACCTAAAATGCACTTCACATAAATAATATAAAATAGGAATATTTCGTTTTTTCATATAAAGAAAGGTGTGGAATAAAATCGACTAATCAATGCGTTTTTAAGATAAATGATTTGAATCCAGCTTCTTAAATATTAACATGTTCTGGTTTCTTTACTCCTCTATGACAGTGAACTGAATATCTTTATGTTGTGAACAAAACAACACATTGCAGCACCTTATCTTACACTGTGGAAAACACTGATCAACATTTTTCACCATTTTATCGACCAAGCAACTCGATGAATGGAGAAAATGATCGACAGGTGAATCAACAATTCATTGCAGCCCTAGTTTAGACTAGAATAAGTGTGTAAAATGAGTGTATATGCTTCAAGGCCACATTGTTACTACTCACCACAAGCGAATCTTGCCATCTTCATGGCCGGTGGCAATGCAGTCATCTTTTGGGTGACAGGCAACGCACGTGAATGTGTTCTTTCCTCCCTTCTTGTTGTCTTCTTTGAGGGAAAACCTATCAACAAGCCACACAAGGTCAGACATACAATGTTATTGAACATCCCGGTGGCTTTGTAGGAAAATGTGGGTTTGTGAACATCACAGGTTCATGATTCATGACTTCTGTGAATCAGTGTTTCTTTGATTCTTTAGTTTAGGAAAAATATTAATTTTTAAACGAACCATACATGGATTTCTGTGACATATGAACTTCAGTCTTGATCTCTACGTCTTTCTGTGTCTGCTGATTGTTTGCTGTGGCATTTGTAAACAAAAGCTGTGAATGGTTTGTGGTTTTACATGAACATTTAGCACAAGAGGTTAATTTATTTTCCATCTTTAATAAACTACTTATTTCCACACCTAATAACTAAATCTAAGCATCTCCCACCCTGGCTCACCTGTATGACTTCTGCTTCTTGAAGAAGTAGACCTCCAGCTGTAAACCTTTAGCTGAAGCAATATATTCCCCCTGTGAGGTAAGATAATATTTGGTTATCGACAGCAGACCAAGATCTTTATTAAAAACCAATTGAGTAAATGTAAAAAAAAAAGGAGTTTCTGAAGACAGATATAAACTTAATTGAAGCTATAACTTGTTCTCATGGCCAAAAATATATAAACATCATTTTGTTTTGACACAGCAGAGAATTCCACAAACTCCCGGACCAAAACCCCTCCGATACATCAAATGGAGGACACCACTTTTGGGAATGGAACTGGTGCAGATGGTGTGTTAGTGACAGCAGTGGTGGTGGTGTATGTACCCCTCTGCCGAAGACGATGGCCGCTGAGTTGGAGCTGACGTCGCTGAGCACAGCAGAAAGCTCTCTGGCTTCCACCAGTTGATCTCCGCTCTGTGGTAAATGTACCGCAACCAGCTGGAACAACTCTGCACGCACACACAAACGTACCTTATTAATTATCAGCCTACTACACAATCTCACCCAGTGACCTCTTCCCCAGTTTCTACATCAAACATGCTCCCATGAGAATGATTTAACATTTAACATGTAACCGGCGACTCCTTGTGGAAGTAAAAAAATAAACACACTGTAATAGACAGGCAAACGCACATCCCTGATCTGACTTGCAGACCTTGTGTTTAATGGGCTGAAAGCAAGCCACAATTGGTACCATATCAGCATTATTATTGATTTCTCTCATGTAGCTGAATGAGTAAGTGCATTCATGTAATTGCTAAGGTTTTGGCATCACTCCCAAGCAAAGATCACAATTAGAAAACATGTCAAACCTACCGGATCTTTTGTCACTTGGCGTGGGAGTAACAATAAAGATGACTCCTTCATGGTTTGCGGATACGAGAATGGAGTAAACCGGGTATCCAATGACGTAAGTCTGGAAGAGATTGCAGAGTTGTCACATGGCAGCCAGAGAAAACCCAACACAGGCTCAAACTGATCTGAACCCAGTAGTCCTTCACTGCTGTGTCACTGCGCACACTTACAACTGTGGGCTCTCCGCACTAAGTGGGGTAGAGCATAAATACACAGGTAAACTATGACACACCCTGACCACTCTCCACCATGGACACCTTGCTCATTGTGAATGAACAGTAGCTACATAGTGTAAGTTAATTTAACAGTTCACTGCATATCTTGGATTTTTAACCAGCCATTAGTGTAGTAGTAGTGTGCATGACAAAAACAAGGCTTACAAAGCAGAAAGATGGAACATGAAGGATGTTTCCTTCATTATCTGACTATGTGCTACAAGTTAGGAATAGTGGGGAACTATTTTATTGTCCACTTCAACACCTAACAGCAATGAACAAACAGAGATGAAGTGGACACATTGAGGTGGAGGGCAGATCGGTATGAAGAACCAAAAAAGACTTATGTATAAATAAATAAATAAATAAATAAATGCAGAAATAAATTAAAATTAAACATA
>JAPMOB010243880.1:0-11889 GCA_029875015.1 Lepomis gibbosus | reverse complement strand
AGCCAAAGGGCCTCCGCTCAGCTTGGTTTGAGGGCGTGGCCTGACCCCGCCAGCCGCTTGGCGAGCTTTATGATGCGTTTGCATTGTGATGTCACAAGTAAAGGAAGTAAGGGCCGGACTACAAACGAGCTGTTTTCTGTTCAGAGCAGAGTTTCTGGGGGAGATGGGAACTAACTTTGGGCTTTTTCACTCTGCAGACCTGTTACAGCACAAAAAGGTTTATGACTCAATGAAGGAGAGGGGGGGGGCAAAAAGCAGCACCTCTTAAATGAAGATAAGAAACTCACTAAACGACCATCCTGAACGGGGTCTGTCTGCCATCCTTCAGTTCTTAGAGACACTGAAAACCACCAAACATTTCAGCACAGGAATGCACTCATCAGCCGGGAAATGTGTGTGTGTGGCTTTCGCTTCACTTTCAGCTCAGCAGAGCAGAAAACCAGCCCGGGCTGATCCAGTCCAACTGTCAGGGGTGAACGCAATAACCTATCAGGTCTGATACAGGCCAGACTCGTCAAGGTTGCAGACTGACTCTAAACCTGACCTTTATAAATTAACTATCCAAAACAAGACATCTGAAAGGGACCTGAGGGTAATCAGTCTTGATCCAGACTGTGCTGGACCTGAATTGACCGGAACAGAGAGGCCACAGTGACACGAGTACCTACAGTCCAATGTTTTAGACTGTGTTTTATTCAGATAGCTGCTTGGTTTCAGATCAAATTTGGCTTTGTTGGCTTTTTTTTGTTGGATAAAAAAACGTGTGCATGCCAGCTACCTTTAGACCCGGGCTACAGGAAACCTGCCGGTGGCATAAAAATGTCCTTCCCTTTTCCTACCCCGAAAAATGGCCAGTGCCACAACCGATGCAGTCCAAAATAAAGATGACTTTATTCACCAGTCGGGGAGAGCGTGGCCTAAATACCAAACAAAACAGCTCATATCATTACCTCCTAACTCACCTGAACAAAGCCTGACTCTGGGTCAGAACAATACCAAGCATACGCTCTTTATTGTTGGTTATCAAAGCATTAAATGGCCCGGAGTATTTGTCTGAGCTTTCAACTTTGGGTGGGCAAAATCGGCTCTTGCGGTCTTCGGATATTAAATTTGTTGGCAACGAATTTAATAATCCATTTTTGTCGACTAGGTCGTTTTCAGAAAGTTTGAAAAGCTGTTGGTCACAGACCCTCTGATTCTGATGGGTGGAGGAGGCTTCAGACTGATGCACCAACAAAGGTTGCTTGCTCTGGCGTGTCTGTACTTCTTATGCTACAGTTCTTTAACTCGTCCTGTTTTTCTTCCTCTGTCCCTCAGGAATGGTCCAGAAGCTGGACCAGAAGCTCCCGGTAGCCAACGAGTACCTCCTCTTGTCTGGAGGCGTTCGGGAGGGTGTCGTGGACATGGACCTGGACGAGCTGAGCGTCTACGCCCGGGGTACTGACTACGACATGGACTTCACCCTGCTGGTCCCGGCGCTCAAACTCCACGACCGCAACCAGCCAGTGACCCTGGATATGAGGCACTCGGCCCTGGGCCACTCCTGGCTCAGCCTCCGCCTCTTCGACGAAGGAACAATCAACAAGTGGAAGGACTGCTGCACCATCGTCGACCACATCAGCGGGACCACCAACTACTTCTTCTCCCCGACGCTGGTGGCCGACTGGTTCTACCAGTCCATCTCCCTGGTGCTGCTGGAGGTGCAGAAGAAGCCGCAGAGAGGGATGCCGAGAGTTGAGAAGGTGGAGAGGAACGGCACCATCATCTCCGTCATCCTGGGCGTCGGGAGCAGCCGGATGCTCTACGACATCGTGCCGGTGGTGTCGTTTAAAGGCTGGCCGGCCGTTGCTCAGAGCTGGCTGATGGAGAACCACTTCTGGGATGGGAAGATCACCGAGGAGGAGGTGATCAGTGGCTTCTACCTCGTCCCCGCCTGCTCTCACAAAGGCCGCAAGGAGAACGAGTGGCGCCTGTCGTTCGCCCGGAGCGAGGTGCAGCTGAAGAAGTGCATCTCGTCCAGCCTGATGCAGGCGTACCAGGCCTGTAAAGCCATCATCATCAAGCTGCTGTCCCGCCCCAAAGCCATCAGCCCCTACCACCTCCGCAGCATCATGCTGTGGGCCTGCGACCGTCTCCCGTCCAACTACCTGGGACAGGACGACTTCTCCGCCCACTTCCTGCTGGGCCTGATCGACGACCTGCAGCACTGCCTTGTCAACAAGATGTGTCCCAATTACTTCATTCCCCAGTGCAACATGCTGGAGCACCTGTCGGACGAGACCGCCATGCTGCACGCCCGCAAACTCTCCTCGGTGCGCTCCGACCCGGCCGAGCACCTCCGCACTACCATAGAGCACGCCAAGGCCGCCAACAGGCTGACGGTGGACCTGCAGTGGCGAGGCAGCGCCAACAACTTGCCATCGCCGCAGTCCGACGCCGGTGGAGAGAACCAGCCCGACGACCGGCTGGCCAAGAAGCTTCAGCAGCTGGTCACAGAGAATCCTGGGAAATCCATCTCAGTCTTCATCAACCCAGACGACGTCACGCGACCACACTTCCGCATCGACGACAAGTTCTTCTGAGACTCTCACCCAGACCTCCTCCTCTCTGCCCTCCTTCTCCACGCCTGGTGCCCCGCCTCCTCTGAAACTTTGTTTTTTTTACATTTTTTATTGTGTTTTTC
Source organism: Lepomis gibbosus (assembly GCA_029875015.1). Classification (NCBI taxonomy): domain Eukaryota; kingdom Metazoa; phylum Chordata; class Actinopteri; order Centrarchiformes; family Centrarchidae; genus Lepomis; species Lepomis gibbosus. The sequence continues at coordinate 9,206 of JAPMOB010243880.1, read as the reverse complement.
TGCCACAGAGTGAAGTGACGTACCCGTATAGTTGTGTCTGCCACAATGTGTTATTTTTTTATTTTTATTTTTCTATTCCCTCTCCCCTCTTCCCTCCTCTTTCACTGTGTGCCCTGTGTTTTTACCTGCTGAATGCCTTTTCAATAGACAACTGAATAGCAGCACGTTGTTCCTAAAACTAAAGGATGAGACAAAAATCCACCTTAAGATGGAACTGCTGTTCCTAAAGTCATGGTAGTGTAATTATCAGGGCTCCTGGAGATGAGACGAAGCCCCTGGAAACCTCACATAAGCTTGTTCAGAGTGTATTTTGGGATCCTTGATCCCTGGTAGTAATCAGGGAACATGAAGGTAATACTTTCCGCTTCATGAAATGATGTAATCACTCGGCGGTCATTTCCACTGAAAGAATAAAAACTCATGTTATTAACTTTATGACACTAAATATTCAGTAGAAAGATCAAAGAGCATCTTAGAATAAGAATAATATAATGTTATACTTTTTTAATGTGAAATTACTAATTTGTAATTAAGGACATATCCTTTATAATTATTACATACCCAGTCTGAGTTATAAATAAAAGAGGAGCGTCTGAGGAAGTATTTCAAAGTCTGTCAAATGTAAAAGCTCCTATTGTGAGACTAATTCAGTATCTCCTAACTTAAAGGTAACGAAATTATGACCCAATAATTCAGAATTATGAGATTAAAAAACACAACACTAAAATGAAGGTTGTTTTTTTTAAAGTTTGTCTCTTTTGCGATTTAAAAACTCTAACTTAAAAAACATTTGATCGTCACTTTGCTCTTGTAAATGGCTCAAATATAAACCAGGAACAGCGGCAAGATTATTGAACAAGCTCGTACTTTATAAGATTGTCTACTATAAATTCAGGAGTTGGGGATGCCGAAAGGCACGAAGTCAGTCTCCAAGGTAACAGAGTTCTGTTTGAAGGTGGATTTTGTCCCTCTGAGGAATGTCGCGGTCCCGCTGGGGGATGATGGTACTAACGTCTTAGAAACTAACTGTAAATAGAAGAAAACTTTCTGAACACTGCTGGGTGTTGGTAGAAAGATGATGATGATTTGTGGACTACTATTCGTCTAATTTTGCACAGAATGTAAAAAAACCCACCACTTTTCCTCGCGATGGTGGACGTCGTGTTCGTCCTGATTCTGAGACGTGTGTCATATCAGTAGACGGGTGTCACTGCCGAAGAATGGTCGTACTGCACGTTTTAAATGTGCATGTTAACCGGCGGAATAGAAACAAGTACACAGTGATACCGCTGTAATACTTTATCAGAGCCAGAGAGGATCCTGGTCCAAACACGCAGCTTCAACCTGAGTGATTCAGATTCATGTTGATCTGACCACATTTCTTTTTTAAGACCCGGTAAAATTCATCTCATCATTGTCGCCTTGAACAGAAGATTCCCACGTAGAGTCTGCAGATGGTGAACTGGGGATTAGTTTTTTGAATCCGAGGTCTGATCTTACGCCTCCCTCGAGACGCAACATGATGCCGTTCATTATATATTGAACATCAGAAAAACATGCTTGTGCCGCCCACCACTACTCAAAGACGTTGGGAAGGTTAAACTTTAATGCAAATGTCAGTTGCTTGACACAGATGCACAGTGTTTTCTAATTCGCTCCCTGAAATGCAGGAAAAGCTCTCAACAGGTGCACTACTCGCAGCGAAAGAACTTTTAACAAGCTGCATTAAGAGAAAACAGCTGATCTCCCGTCTGCGCTAAACGACCATTAGAGAAATAATTTGATTGTGGAACAAATGCAGACGTCCTGGGAACTCACACTGTACAGGGGTCTGTGTTCAGATATTAACTCCCTCCATATGTGCTGGGTCGTCACCACGTCTGCAACAGTTATTTTCCTGATTAGTTGGTCCAGAAAATTATGAAAAATATTAATCAGTGTTTCCAAAAGCCCAAGAGGACGTCCTCAAATGTCTTTCTAGCTCCACAACCCAAAGATATTCAGGTTACTGTCAGAGAGAAGAAAGAAACCAGAAAATATTCACAGTTAGAAGCTAAAATCAGAGTATTTGGTCATTTCCTTTAAAAAAACAAACAACCCAAAGCGATTCATCCATTATCAAGAGAGTTACAACTAATCGATTAATCGACTAAACGTTGTAGCTGTAGTAATCACTGCGCGTGACATTTCCCAAAATAAAGCGCTCGTCTCGATTCACTCAGGAAGCGCTTCCTTCACCGGAACAGGAACTTTAAACGTTATAGAGAAGAAACGTTAATAATGTTAACCAATCAGCATCACTGTGTACTTGCGGCTCCACAGTTGAAATTTCAGGTTAATCTGCTGCATTATGACCATTATCAGGTGAAGTGTCACAGAATATTCCTTTAGACATGATCACTGGCATCTTCTTTCCACTCGTTTCTGTCTGTTTCTGTTGTTTTTGATCGGTGAGCTCTGTTGTATCTGTACGACCTTGCGTTTGATTTTCTCTTCAGCTGCTTTCTTTGTGTTTTTTGGGCGTCAAAGGGTTCAACTCTCCTTCAGTTCGGCCAGGTCAGGATGCTAAAAGCTCCGAGCGTTTCTCTTTCACTGTCAGACTCAACAACATGAAGGACACGCACGGATACTCTCTAAGAGACACGTTGCATGTTGTCCATTATCCTGACCGATATCAGAGTTAAACAAATCAATGAATTGGTTGTTGTTTTTTGTTTTTATTTATGCATAACATAAACAACAACATTGATACAGATCCCATAGATTTGTTTTTCCAAAATAAATGTGCAATAATCTGTAATAATTTGTCATCTGATGTATTGGCCAGTTTATCAGACTATATTCAGGCTACAAAAACTAGTAGCATTAGTAACAGCAGGGCTTCATGTTTGGATGCACACGCTCAGTAATGAGGTCCGTGTAACGCGTCCCTGCAGCTCAGGCAGAGTTGGTTGATTACTCCAGGTAAAGTAAAGGAGCTATGATTTGTAGTTTCTGTTCCTGAGCTGGGCGAGCTGAAAGTGAGATGATCCCAGTTTTTGTTTTCTGTCCCAAACATTAACCGATAAAATGCCAAAAACCTTCAGACATCTGCCCGACAGTGTGATCTCCATATCCTCATCCTCAAGTGCAATTAGTGAAAATACACACACATAAACACACGCACACGTCGCATAGCATTAAGACATAAAGACGCTACAACGCTGTTGAAAGTGGTTTTAATGGTGACACAAAGACCACATGACGCTAAACTGATCCCACAAACCAACACACACCATCAAAGTGCCACACACACACACTTCTGCTCCGTGGAAATGTAATCAATGTGTTCTTCTGAGCTCCGTGACCTTCGACCTTACTCCTCTCTCTGTTCAGAACCTTTCGACTGTGAGTTTTTATTTTCTCTGTATCTTGCTGCTCTGCTTTATTCTGATGATGGATTTCTTTATGCAATGTTGACTTGGACGGGTCCGCCCCTCAGACGGCAGCTCCTCCCCAACTACGAAGGTTCGCCGCTACAACTCACTGTACACTAGAGCGATCATGAGGTCTTTTAACCAGAGGCTCTTACATCAACTCTCACTGTCAGTTACTGTAAATCTTTTCTCCGTCAAAACTCTTTTTTTGAGTTTTGGGCTGTTAGTTGTAAATAAAGGCCAACTTATACTTCTGCAGCGAATCTACGTCATAGGTGCCTACGCGTACTCTACACCCATTAAAGTTAGTGGAAGGTTAAACTGAAAGTTAGCCGGCTCAGTGGAACATAGAAACTCCACCATCAACTAACGCGATTAGTTGGCGGTGTAACTGCAGAGCAATGCAGACACCAACGTACAAGCATAAATGGTCATGACGGTGTGGCTACGTTCATAGCGCTGTAGACTCAACGCAGAAGTTTAAATTGGCCTTAACACAGGGCCGTTCCTGTTTGTTGCCAAATAGGCTACTGAGATTTGAGTCTTGTTGTGCATTAACTACAGGACATTAATTAATTAGTTTGATTAATAAACACAATACATATTTGGTACAACAGTGATTTGGAAACAGAAGTAAACCTGTGTGTCATCTGCACTGTGATGATAAGCACTCTGGTATCTTGCTGGATTTGGCCTAAAGGCAGCATGTGTTTAACAATAGAGGCCCTAGAATCGAACCCTGGGGAACTCCGATTTATGAGACTCAACAGCAAAGTGTCCCTGAGCATACAATCATTTGGAAATGACTTTTCAACAGCTACTTAGACATTTAAGCAGGTTTATAAGCTCAGCACGTCAGTGGTCAGCGATTCAAATTCACCTTTAGACATGCCATTCTATGTTTGGGAATTGTTTCCACAGGCGATTCAAAAAGTCTAATCCTGAAAAAGTCCTATAGACAACTGTAAAAGGTAAATTTGTGCAGAAGAAGAAGAAGGCTGGTGGGAGTTGGGGGGAGCTGCCACTTGACCGGCTACTGTCTGTTCAAACACAGTGACTTTATTTGTATGTAATGTGTAACTACTGTTGTAAATAACACTTGATAAATAACTCAAACTCCCATCTGATGGTTTTCTGATCTGCTTTCAGTCCAGTTCATTAAGCACCAGGTCAGCTGCTCTCAGCACTGATTGTTTTAACCCCCGTGTTGGCTGGTTGGTCCATCCCTGCCCTGTTGTTTCAGCATTTTTGCTGACGAATCAGTTTGACCAAAAGTTATGTCCTCAATATCAGTGATCCAAACCAGTAGGTTCCCCTTTTCTTCCAACGAAATACAACACGATCACAGTGTTAGTGTGAAGTAATCTTTATAAGTCCGGTAAAAAGTCTGATGTTGCAGAGGATGTGAGGATGACGTGTTCATGTTATAGGGTAACTTCTGTATTTTCAATTCACAAGTGTCTGACAACATGATGGAAAGGATCCCTACAGAGAGAGACCTTAAAGAGTAAGATCCCTTTTGTTTAACCAGACACAGTCTGTATTGCTCATGTCATAGCCACCAGACTCCATTGACAAAAACAGTCATTTTAACTCTCTGGTTTACCGCTGTCACGATCGGTTAGTGAATTTTCTGTGACTGTGGTGTTTTTAACACAAAGGAACCAGCCAAGGCAGCAGTAGATCTGCAACGTGTTCTGCAAGCTAAATTATATTTTTATCAATAGTGTGGTGGCTTTGACCTGAGATAGTCAGAGTTTTTTTGTTGTTTGGTGGCCCTAAAAGCTGTGTTAGACCTAATCTGGACAGAAATAAAATCAGCTACATTCTTTGTTTTGGCCACCAGGAGGCACAACAAATCAAAACGTGCTGTAAACTCAAATGTTAGAGCTATATCAGCCTCCTAATGGAGTGGGAATCTGCTCCTCTCTTGTTTCCTCTTTCCCTGTGCTTGCCTCCTTTCTTGTTTCCACTCTTTTCCTCTCCTCCTTTCCTCCTCTCCTCCCCTGTGGCCTTGCCCTGCTTCCTGTTGTCTCAGCACCTGTTCTCCTCTCCTCTTCTGTTTCCTTCTCTCCGTTTCCTGCTGCGTTCTGCTCACGCTCAGTTCTTCTTCCTCGCCGCTGATCCAGTAACGGTCCATCAGCGTCCTGATAGAAACACAACATGCTGCTTGTGCTGCAGGAGAGCTGGACTCACCGATCGATCGATAATAATAAAGTCATCAGTCACTAAGTGTTTCTAGTTGGCTTTTAAAATGAGCTCCAGCTCTACAGCAGCAACATCCTGCTGTATAATGATGAGGAAGAAGAATCTGAGGAGAGCAACACAGGAACATTTAACTGCTTTAATACTTTCAGGACATTTTACTCACGTACTTTTACTGAAGGACCAATTTCACTGCAGGACTTTTAGCAGTAAAAGAGTATCTGAGCACAATAAAATACAACAAAACTACAGCCAAACTAAGTGAACACAGCCAGCTGGCTACCAGAAGACGAGAGACTCGGAGGACAGACAGAGCTTCAGTTTCTCACCTTAGGTCCTAAATATTTCCCAGATAAGTCCAGAATTTCACACAAACTCCTACTTCCTGGGAGAACATGTATCTCCTCACACCACGGACTCAGAAGAGCCAGAGGAAACTCGGACTGATAGAAAAATAAGTCGTTCTTCATTTAAAGTGACTGAGATATAATCAAAGTCATTTTAATCCTTTCATTAATTATTAAATTAGAAAGTAATGAAGTACCTTAAAACTTTTCCCCCCAATATATTTAATTTTGAAATGTGTCCTCTTCAATGGAACTCAGTATAGGTCCAAAAAAACTCTTTAAATATTTACTAAAATCAAGTTGTTTAAACACACAAAGTTATTGAAGTGCAAAGTATATCTTCATTTTAAATAAACCATCGTGAATAAGGCAGAATATATCCTTTGGTTCACAGAACAACATGTACAAGAAATATAGAATCAAAATCTGGATCTTTTTCTAACATCTTAATTAGTTGAAATACATTTGTTTTACAGCTTTAGTGTTCTGCAGCTCTACTTCACTTTCCCTGTCTTGAGTTTATGATTCAGTATATAGCGCTTGGTGATGGTGCAGTAGATAGGACACATGCCTTGTGGTGTGTGAGACCCGGGTTCAAATCTGCTGTGAGACACTTGAGATGTGCGACCTGATAGACGCTGAACAAAATTATAACACTTTTGTTTTTGCCCCCATTCATCCTGAGCTGAACTCAAAGATCTAAGACTTTCTCTATGACCTCTAAAGGCCTGTTTCTCTCAAATATTGTTCACAAATCTGTCAAAATCTGTGTCAGTGAGCACGAGAGAATCCATCCACCTCACAGGTGTCGCATATCAAGATGGTGATCAGACAGCATGGGTGTACCTTAGGCTGGCCACGATAAAAGGCCTTAGGCTGGCCACGATAAAAGGCCTTAGGCTGGCCACGATAAAAGGCCTTAGGCTGGCCACGATAAAAGGCCAAAATGTGAATCTTTGAGTTCGGCCCTTAATGAATGGAGGCAAAAACAAAAGTGTTATAATTTTGTTTATTGTTCAATTTTAAGTGGCGTTGGATAAAAGCGTCAGCTAAATGAATAAATGAAATATAATCTATGTATATAAAATGACTGAGATGTAAAATATAATAATCAAATGGAACTGTAGACAATGCTTTAGAGTTCACCACGTGTTGGTACCATAACTTAAATGGCTCAAAATGGCTTCCAAATATCTGTCTGCTGTCTGATCTGCACACATGGAAGCGTTAATAATTGCTTCTTGGAAAAATGCTACTGCACGTCAGAAAGCAAGACATATTTTCAATGTAAAATATATTTTGTTTTTAGTTAGTTACTTTTTTGGACTTCATTTTATTGTTTATATATCTATATCTATGTGTATAGATAGGTTCCTCCTCATCATCACGTCACCATGACTTTTTTTACTGCTGAATTTACATTCAGGAATGTTCAATTTTGCCATTGGAATTAATACATTTATTGTAAAGTTCTCATTATCTTTTCTTTGACTTTTACAAAAGCAAAATATCACTTTTTATATATCACGAGATTAATCTGTGAATCCTCCTTTACTTTGTTCACAATCATCCAGACTTTTATTTCCAGTCAGTGTCGTTTACAAATCAGTTCCGACAAGATAAGAGATGTGGAACAGACAGAATTTCTTTCTGAAACAAGGCACGAATGTTCTTATTATTTCTAGGATGTGGAGAGGAACAGAGCGGGGAGGGAGAAAGGTGTTTCTAAAAAATGTTATTGTTCCGGAAGAAATAGTCAAAGATAATTAATTCTGCCAATTCTTTCTGCGTAACAGAGATATTGTATGTTAATCAGAATTCATATGAGACAGAGTCGCCCCTCTCCATTAAACAGCTGGTTCACCAGCAGAATCTGATTCTGCATCCAATTCTCAAAATGAATCAATCAATAAATAAAAGCGAATTATTTTTCTCCTGTGAGGTGAGAAACAGCGTTTAGAAATGAGAGACCAGCTAAAAGGACCTGAATCATCATCATCATCATCATCATCATCATCATGACACCTTAAAAACTCCTCCAGCGGTGACGTCACGTGAGCCGCAGCAACACGAGAGAGAGAGAGAGAGAGAGAGAGAGCAGCGCGCGCGGACGCAGCACAGGTGAACGCACGAGCCTGAACGTCCGCAGGAAAAAAAAAACAACGAGGAAGAAGAAGGAGACGGAAACCGCGCTGCCAGGAGGATTTTTACAGAAAACACCGCGGTCTGTTCTGCTTTTATCTGCTCGGGTTGGTTCCTCCCTGCTTCCTCCTCCTCCTCTTCCTCTTCTTCCTGCTCTCTCTCTCCCGCCGGCATCGATCCATCAGCTTCTGATTACAGATTTTCTCTGGCTCGACGCTTGTTGACTCCACACAGCTGATTCAGGAAGGAAAGTACGCAGGTGGATTTCTGACGGAGGCAAAAGGGACCACCGAACCGAACCGAACCACACCGGGAGATGGAGAGCAAAGAGAAAACACCGGCAGGTAGGACACTGAAGGAGGGGTGGATGCTGATGGAGGGATGCTGAAGGAGGGGTGGATGGAAGTTTCCTGACGCTGGAGGGAGGGATGGGAGGAAGTTGGTGCGTTTGGGGTGGAGATGCCGATGGGATGGAGGGATGGGTGATGGAGGGATGGTTGATGGAGGGATGGGTGATGCATGTTGGGTACTGCGGTATCCTGCTGCTCCTGACTGCAGCTGCACGGAGCAGTTAGGTGTGGTTATTATGGGATGGGGTGCAGAGAGAGAGTGTTTGTTTTTACGCTGAGAGAAACCTGATGCAGCAAAAACACAGAGAAAGAAAAACAGATGGACGGAGGGACAGACAGGTGGACTGAGGGACAGACAGGTGGACTGAGGGACAGACAGGTGGACTGAGGGACAGACAGGTGGACTGAAGGACAGACAGGTGGACGGAGGGACAGACAGATGGACTGAGGGACAGACAGGTGGGCTGAGGGAGAGAGAACAGGCCGGAAAGGAAGACAGCGAGTCGCATGCAGACAGGTGAGAGTGTAAATAGATACATAGATAGATAACAACACGTGAGACTGAGAAATGATGTAGACAGGGAGGTGGAGGGACAGATAGGACAGAGAGAAAGACAGGATAACTTTAAGACAGACAGGAGGTCAGAGAGACAGACAGGAGAGCTTTAAGACAGACAGGAGGTCAGAGAGAAAGACAGGAGAGCTTTAAGACAGACAGGAGGTCAGAGAGACAGACAGGAGAGCTT